>JAUEKZ010249053.1:0-19952 GCA_031471865.1 Melibe leonina
CCTATCATCTTACTTACCCCTGGGCGCTTATATGACCATAGCAGTTGCAAGCGCCCTAAAACTCTCAATAAACAAATTTGCTTGTTCTTTGTTAGTTCACTCAGACTACCGTTCTTAGGTTCTTCTCTCTCTGGAAAAGTTATCATGCGACCACAAGAGATAAATGGAGGGCTTACTTTAATATGTCTAGACTCTAACAGTCATAGTATACAGACACTGAGTCAACCAATCTTACTTAAGCACTGATTCTATTATGTAGAGCACATGGAAGGACAGTTGCTAAAATGCCGATTTTAACGTCTAAGCCCCGTTCAAAGCTAAGGACATCAAAATCATCAAGATTTGCATGTTCTCATACCAGATAAATCAGATTTCAGTAAACTGACATATTATGCCAAAAGCCTGAATTTACAGTGAACTGAAAGAGATTTTCTTTTTTGCTAAAAAACAAACTTTTTAGATCTGTCTTGTCAGATTATGTCACTTCTGTTTGCGTATGGCTGTGGTGTGGTAGGCATCATGTGTGTGTGTGTGCGTGTGCGTGCGTATGTGCTCATGTGTTTGTGTGTTGGTGTGTGTATGTGCGTGTGTGCGTGTGTGTTACTTCGGTGTATCAGTGTAGGTCCATGTTAGTCACGCATTGCGAAACATATCTATGGTGTCACTCGCTATCTAAATTATCATAATGGATAGTTAAATGTGGAGCAAGCACTGAAAATCACCGGTAGTGCGCCAGATGTAGAATAATAAGCTGTGGGTAGCGCATCACCAAGTGTGCACAAGCGTGCTTTTGCTGGCGGCCAGGAGATGGACGCGTGGCAAGTACCAGCTTCGAATCCTCCCTTGGTCCTTTTCTACTTCAACATTTTTCTGCATTCTCTGTCTTTGTTTCTAAACTAGCTAGGCTTTTTAGTTTTGAATGGACAAGGCGCCGCTTGGATTTTCTTGAACAATATGTTAAACGTTGCGTGACTTACGTAGATCTAATTGTTTTGTGTTCTTTTTGGAAAGGCAATCAGATAATTATTTTTGTAGGTACGTTCTCTCTTTGGTATACCTTCATTTTTATCTATCTTGTTAATTTAATTTTTAGCATATTATGACATATCTTTCGGCCTAATCTCTCTATGGAATCTCTCTGTTATCTTTGCCAACGTAATCGGTCCGCTCTTTGGACAAATTCCATCGGTGAAAAAAAAGTAAAGGTCGAGAATTTTTTCCACACGCCTCCGCTGATAGAGAACTCTACTAGAGAATGTCTCATAAAGATGTCTCAATCGACTTGTTTCATCCGAGTGCGGATTTCCCATATATATAGAACGCAGAGCATGTTGTAAATCTCTCGCTCTCTCTCTCTCTCTCTTTCTCTCTCGCTCTCTCTCTCTATCTCTCTCTCTCTCATTAATTAGCTGTGTTCGTGGTTACATCTTCATTGACAGTCCTAGTTTGTTTTTTGCACAATTATTTTTGATGGCCTAGAGCAAAATTACTAACACATAATAGGCCCTATATTATTTTCAACTCTTATTAGTATTAGACTCTAGAGATCTCTAAGACATATCTGATCACCTCCTTGGTGAGAGGAGCCGATAGGTAGACGAGAGACGGGTTATCGGATCTTGGTCTCCATTATCTCTGAATCCTATCAACCCTCTCGCTCTCGCCTTGTTGTGCCCTGCTGTATGCTTTTCTTTTCGGAAGTTGCGAGTTTCAGTTTTGATGTTCGGCTGGGCTTCCGCAACACAAAAATTAGGTGAATCAGAATTTCAGAATCAGAATCTGGACTTGCAGCGACAGAATTTCCAGATAGAAGACAGAATAAATTTGCAGTTTGCGTGATCATTTTCTACGAAGGTAGACAGTCTATCTAATGTAGACTGGACTCGACTTAAGACTTCTGCAACCTATTCAGACGTCAGAACATGGTTAGACTTGATTGTTTTGAATTAGGTGACCTCTTCACCCGAGGATGTTGTTGACGTTGTTATTCTGCAAACGAAGTCTGATTCAAAATACCAACTAAGACAACCTGCCTTTTCAGACCGTCAAGGCTATATGTGTCTACACTGAAGCAATTAATATATTGTATTTATATCATGCTTCTGGACTGAAGAAGAATCCAGACCCTTTATTACATTGAGGGAGGATCAAAGAAACCATTTCAATGAATGGGTGAGTGAAATTGCTAACGAAGTGGCTACAAATACTTAGATAGACTAAATGTTGCTAGCCCTACAGGCTACAAGCACTTATCGGGGGACGCCATCTGCAACTCGCCATTCCATGTTTCATAAGCTTTGTGAATAGTCCTCTGACACTAGATGTCTAGCGGGTAGGTATTTGGTGCTATAACCATGAAGGGAAGGCCGGGGCTCGATTCCCGTTTAGTTGCTTTTGTTAAAAAAAATGTATTATTTTGATGGAGTCGCTAGTCTATATCTTATTAAGGAAATATTGACACGGGGCAAAGTTTAATTCATACTCCCGATTTTTCTTTCAAGCTCTGAAGAAATGGATTATAATAGATACCATACCAGAAAAAGTTCATCACAACACCAACACTTTGAGACATATCTAACTATTTCATCAAAACAATGCTATGATTGTGAAACTGGGAACTAGCATTAGATATCTATGCATACATAATTCAGATATTCTATTGGAAAGGACTTTGGTTGGTATAATTTGTTGTTCAAGGAGTAAAAGTGGTGATTTTGAAGTCTACGATTATGATCGAGACTACGGATGAGTCTATTGTTTGTCAGATGTAAATGGATTTTTCAACTGACTCTCAGATGTAGATTTTCGTTTCATTTTTCTCTATTTATTGAAAGAAAATAATATTTCGAAGCTACAGATGTTAATTCTTTGAAAAAGATACTTCTTTCAAACTCAAATCAGAGAAAAAAACTTCGTAAATGTAACAAGCAGCACATGCGAATTTACCAAAAAACTAAAATGAGTGCCACGATTTTGAAACAGCCAATGAAAATTGTGCTTTTAATTGTCGATTGCTTGACATCTCATGTTTTTCGGGAAATAAACTGAAACACCCTGTTCGCCCACACAAAAAACAACATAAAAACAATATAACCCATCTAGAAAAGTATACATTTGTGCTTTTAGTTTGTGGTAAGTGCTTCTAGCTTGCGGGTCTAGAAGCACTTAAGTGTTTGTAGCCTGTGAGTCTAGAAACACTTCAGTGTTTTTTTTACATAATGTTCCAACCATTTTAAAGAGCACTAATATTACTAAAAGATCAGTTGAATTAAATTAACATGTGAAGTAAAATTTAAATGAACAGCTGGTTATAGGATGTGGAGTGAGGACTTCGATTTATATATTTATATATTTTCTTGTATCTTATCTGCTGTTTGACTGAATCATGCACTCTCCTCTGCTCAATGTACTTTCATCTTTTGTTATTTAAATTTTTTTTTTTTTTTTTTAAAACATTCCATGTTGTTGTCTCATGTATTTATTATTTGAAATTCTTTTTTTCCAGATCATTTTCAATACTTTAGGCTCCAAACAGAGAACTCTCTTGAGATGAGTCATGGTGAAGAAGAATATTATGGTACGCTATACGCTAGTGCCTACGTCAGAGGATGATCATCCTTCCCAAGTCTCAAAATGTCTGACTTCTATCAAGTCCAAAGTCATCGCAATTTTAGTCATTGGTATGATAACTGCAGGGTTATTGTTTTTTACTTATGGACACAGCAAAGATTGGACAGGATTTGCTTCTGATACAAATAAAATTTTTCTTCAAGGACAAAAAGGATTGAATATGAGTAAGTGGGAATTTAACTATCCTTTATTTACTTTTTTTGCATAGGTTTGACGTAATGTAAATATTTATGTGAAGTTTTTGTCTCAATTTTTTAGAGAATATTTGTCTAAAATGTTAAAGCTTGAAAAGGCTACCATGAGTGATTTCATATTTGATATGCAAAGATTTGAGAAAAGAGCTGTATTGAGAAGAAATTGTGAACTGAATGTATTCAAGAAGATGAAAGGAGCTGTAACAAAAGCAAATAAAAAAGGCTATCTTAGAAATGAAACAGAGAGAGAAAAGAATCTTAATAGTCACATTGAATTAAAAAATTTGAACTTTGGATCAGCCATAAAGAACATCATGCCATGGATGCAAATTCACCTCACATATGTTCAAAGCTCATAAAAATCCAAAAAAAACATGTACATTCTCTCAATATGTTTGTGTTTACATTGAAAAAAAAAAAGAGTACTTTGAAGGTTTTTTTTTTAAGCTCTTGAAATGTCCAAAGAGTTTGGTATAAAAATATTGAATATGTATACTCTATTGCAGTATGCATGAACAAATCAGGAAACTCAACTGACTTCCAAAAGAATCATGGCTCTTCTTCTTTACCATCATGTAGGTGCTTTGCTCATGGCAGACATTGTGGTCCAACAGATATAAACCTCTGCTTTTTGTAGATTTCTAGTTCATCTGTTACTGATAGTGATTTTTGTTTAAATTGTAGAACTGCTTTAATTCTCTGCTGCATGTTTGTCACCTCACATTTCATAAAATAATACAAAAATCAGTAAATTTTTAATATTCAAATGTCATCATATTCTAGGTAAGTAGAACTAACGTCAGTTTAATTCCTTTTTAAAAAAAATATAGAACTATATTAGACTGGTTAAAAAAACAAAACCAAGTTGTTTTTCCCCTTTTATTGTCGTCCCTCTTTCAACCTTGCTTCACTTAAAAATCAACGTTTCTTCTAAAGTCGATGGTTGATCTTAGCCATCTCTTCCCAAAGCTTAAACTTTGATTCTGTTCTTATAAATTTGTCCCTGTTGTGGTCTTCCTCTCAATTTTTTTCCTGATTGCTTTTGTTACATTGGGCTCACTTATCATAATGAATGTTCATTTCTCCTCAAATGCCCAGTATTGCCTGCTTTCCCTCCTCTCTAGTAGTTTAGTTATGACTTCTAGTTCTAGTGTTCTTAAACTGCACAGAAAGTGAATTTTATTACAGTATAACCCAGAACAGAACATAGGGACGGAGTGAGTGTATAATAACATTAAATTGTTGAAATAATACAGGTAGATAGTTCATCAACTACAACTTGTGCATTTTATGTAATTGTATTCATATATTTGCTACATTAACATTTTTAAAATCTTTAATTAGAAAAATAATTGATCTCTACCTTTCAACCTTATTCTATCCCTTATTTCTTTTTTAATTTTAGGGTATGGAATTTGTAGTTCATGAAAATGTGTTGCTTTAGCTTGCTCTCCTGATGCCAAAATTTTTTTTGTGCAATGCTCGACCCAGTTTAAATCAATGTATTTTGTTTATGGTTATTGTATTGTTATATTTGTGCCCTCTCACCTACCATTTTAATTTTTTTTTCTGTTTCAATTAAAAAACTTTCAAACATTATCTAGAATAAACAGATGGCTTTTTGTGATTGGCATTGAGCAAGGATTCCGTTTAGGAGTAATTCAGTAGAAAATTACATTTAAAGAGAGAAAAAAATGTAATCTGTGAGTGACAGGATTGAAACCTGTTAAAGTGTCAAGCAGAGTTTTTAAAATTTTATCTCATATCTGGCATGTTAAAAAAATTATACGTATCAACTTTTCTTTTAGGAAATTTTAAGAGCAGTTTCTATTCAAAATATTGATCTATCTGAATTTGAAATGATTACTATATTTTTTTCATCATTAACTCACAAAAAAACCCCTGCCCTATACATGATAAGCTAGTTAAGAGTAATGGAGTAGGAGTGGTCAAGTTTGCCTTTGATCATTATCGTTAGCAAGAAAAACAGAATGAGCGGTTAAAGTTGAAGGTTGTAAAACATGGTCAGCGTGTCTGGTCTATTACTGTGCAGTAGCGTGTCTAATAACCCCCTAATTTTGAATAGTAATGTTAACAAGTTTTAACCTGTCTTGGAAAAAAAAAGAAGAAAAAAAAAAGAACCAGTAAATACATTTGTTTAAAGTTTTTGTATATGATTTATTAGTGGAAGAGGTCTACACACCTATTAACATTTGGGCATATGTTCTCCTGACATCCATGTTTTCAGAGATATCAACATATGGTTTTGTATATTTATAGATTTCCTTTTTTAATATCAATTGTTTGAGTCTTTGATATTTCAGGAGTATGTTTGAATGCAACTATTGTAGTCCTCACATCGAGAGCTATCTCTTGTTGACTCATGAAATATTTTCAATGATGAAAAGGAAGTCTAGAGTGTTAAGAAAAATTTTCGTGCAATGTATTTCTTTCATGTTTTTGTTGATATTAAAATTTATAGATAAATATATATATAATATCTGATTGGCATTTCATTATGTCTAATGTGTAGTGTTGCTATCTATGTTCTCCTCAGATTACTCTGCTAGAAATAAATGCCCTAGGTATTGGAGAAAACGCCTGCCTATTGTGCTTATAATTGGTGCCCGGAAAGCAGGCACGCGGGCACTGATACGATTCCTCAATCTCCATCGAGGTATTGCTGTCTCTAAGAAGGAAACACATTTTTTTGACAGGTAAATTCTCTTCCTTTTATTTTACTAGTTTTGATTTTACGTTGACTGAATGAATTAAAACATTTTCAGTTACTTTGGTTACTCCTTTGTCCCATTACTTGTGCTGGCAAAATATTTGAAAATCTTTGCTCTAAGTGCATAAAGTCCTTAAGGTCAATGACTGCATGAAATTTTTCTAAACCACTTCTTAGTTTTAAATTTTACTCCTTGTCTTTCCAGGAATTACGATAAAGGATTTTCTTGGTACCTGAATCAGATGCCAGAGTCCTGTCCCTATCACATGACTGCAGAGAAAACTCCTAATTATTTTGTAGATGGGAATGTGCCATGGCTGGTCCATAAGTACAATGCATCTATCAAGTTGCTGCTCATCCTGAGGAATCCAATAGATCGAGCAGTCTCAGACTACATACAGCTTAAGGTAGGAAAGGAAAATCTGGTTCTGAGATGATTAACCCTTTTACAGTGGGATCTGATTCTAACTGAGCGGAAATATGCAAAATCTTCAAAATATACATATGTTCCTTTACCAAATAAATCAGATTTTAGTGAACTGACATATGCTAAAACCCTGAGAAAGTCTGGTTTTTGACATATGTCAGTCCAGTGAGATCTGGTTTATCTGGGTTAAGAAGAGGCAAATCTTGAAGATATTGATGTACTTATGTAGTTAGTAGTTTGATTAGAAATAACCTTAGCATTTAAAGGGCCAAATTCAATGTGATGCACTGAATTCACATTCAAATATTGTCTTATTGGTTTGATATATATGTATGATCAAGCCTTTATATGTTAGCGCTTATGGGTTCAAGGGATAATTATTCCTTACTCGTACCGTACCATGAGGCACATAAGAAATCTCCTCCATTCTGCTCTGTTTTGGCTGCATTGGCTGATGTTGTTTCAGGTCAGGCCAGCCTCTCTCAGCTCCTTTTCTATGGAACATCTTCGGGCATCTTTGGACAGACTTAATTGCAATCTTATAAGATCGTGATGTAACATTTAGAGGCACCATTTTTTCCACACAAGCAAATCCACAAACTGACCTGGAAATCTCCTGAAAGGAAAACTAAAAGCCTGATCACATTATTATATATTGCAAAATAGTTCACACCAATGGGAGAGTAAAAAGAATTGCAGATTTAGCCAGGGATCATCAACTATTAGTTTGGAAATCAGCTTTGAAATTGAGGAAAGCAAGAACCAATTTGATAAGGAAATATAACTTTTCGACTCTCACAAAAAAAGAAAAGAAATCCAGCTATTCAAGAAGAGAGAGTTCAGCGCAAATCTGTAAACAATCTATTGAAGACCAGCTAGACATGCTGTCACTGAATAATTTCACCCAAGTGATAAAAGAAACCTCCCGCAAAGTCTTACAAGATAAGCCCATAGAAAAAACTGATCTCAGAGGAATCATTGAGCAATTTAGACAAGGGGGAGTTAGAGGTATAAATATAAAGATAAGTAATTGATATGGAAGTTCTGTTTTGGTAATAACATTATAGCATAAATGCCTTATTATTAGACTACAATTTTTTTTTTTAAAACACAAAGGCAAAAGAAAAGAAGCAAGCTAAACAGAAAATAACTTTTTCCTGAATCAGACACAGTGGGCTGACTACCTGTTTGCTTTTGGCTCTTTGATTGGTTATGTTTGGTTGCGGGAATATATATAATATCCTATTTCTTGGTATCTAGTGAACTAAATAATTGTCTGTTGTCCAATCCTTTGTTACTTTAAATCACTTTTACTAAAGTCATTGCCAGTCCAGTTTTAAATCCCATCAGATCATTAAGATCATCACTATCCTTATGATGTACCCTTTAATTATCAATTGTTAAAGTTATTTTATCACTTTGCCTTTTAGGGAAAAGATCCAAAGCCTAATCTAGTCCCACCTTTCGAAAAGCTTGCCATAGAAGAGGAGACAGGGGAAATCAACAGATCGTATGCACCAATCAAAAGATCGTTGTACAGTCGGCATTTGGATAAATGGCTGGAATATTTCAACTTTTCCCAAATCCTGATTGTGGATGGAGAAAATTTGAAATTGCATCCCTGGGAAGAACTTTACAAGGTAGAACAATTTCTTGGATTGGCTCATGAAATCACTCACAGCAGGTTTGTGTTCAATTCCACCAAAGGTTTTTATTGCATTAAAATGAGACGACTGGACCCTTTGAGGGCAGCTCTCAATAAACGATCACAGACATACCAGGAGAGGTGTTTGTCTCCCTCTAAAGGCAGGGAGCATCCTGATCTTAATCCGTTTGTGCGAAAGAAACTTGAAAAATTCTTCAGACCATTCAACAGGAAATTGTTTAAAAGAATAAATAGAAGTTTTGATTGGTTTTGATTAGTCAATACTTTTGTTTTCATTGCTTTTGCCATGGTTAAGAAAAGGTGAAATTCAAAAATACTCATTTTGTTCATCAGCCAGCAGTGTGCTATCATCTAGCCATTTTTATTGTGTTTTTTTCTTGAAAAGATAAAAGGATTGCCATTATACAAGATATTTGCTTCATCTTAAGAGTATGAATACTCTTTTGCAATGAACACAAGAAGATTTCCCATAATTCACTCTATACCTTTTGGTTCAACAATATTTACCAATTTTAAAAAAAGCTTCGGAATTATTTTACGGTGGATGGTGTGGGACATTATACTTTGTAGCTAATGTGAATGTAATAGTCTTTAAAAATAATCCTATGACATTTTATTAGTTGGGATTTTTATAATATGTATATCATATCGGCCAGCTATCAACTGTACAAATTTCATTAACGCTCAAGGCCCACTCAACTTATTTCCAAAGTCCTCACCTCTGATTCATAACCCTTGTCTGGTTTATGTCTACTTTCCTCAAAGAATGATTAAACCATTTCACTATAGTTATTGAATTTAACTTTCTTGGTATGAATATGGGATCTTTTATGGGAATGAGACTGTTTGTCTACCTTTTTTACATCAATATCTTTTGTCACTGAACCTATGATCACAAAATTGGGCTAGGTGTTTTATATCTAATTGCTGAAATATTTTAATTTTTCGAAACAGGTGGGTCATTGATTTTATTTAAAACTAGCAACCCCAGTACAGCTTTGCTCAAAATATTGTAATTCTTAGAGAGTTACAGCTACCTAGAAATGGTAGTGTTATTCACTCTCTTCAAGAAAATCTAAATAGTTGTGTAGTGGCAAATTGGTTAAAGCGTTAAACTTCAAGCCTTCAAGCCTTGGTCCAGCTACACACACACACACACACACACACACACATATATACATACACCATCTCCCGCTGTCTCCTTTATTCCTAGTCAAAATAAGGTGTGAACTTCTCAGTATTCGACCGTCTCGAAACAGCCCCTTCCCCTCCTAGTCTGATTGCACAGCCTTCGGTGTGCTTTATTATGACTTTCTCATCATGTCGCCACAGGACAAAGAAAAGTCGAAAGGTGTTTGGTTTTAAATTTTAGCTTTTTTCTTGAATATCTCTTCTCCAAGAGCAATTTTCTGAAATTGTTCACCTTGTTGCATTGGTCGGTATATAAGGATTGTTTACATATAAGTTTCAATATCTAAATCAACTTGTAGCGACCAGGAGGCAGCGCCGTCACACACACACTCACACACACACACACTCTTTTATAGATAGATTAATTTATTACACATGTCAATTTTCCTTTCTTTTCTCAAGCCTTTGGTACATACTAACTAATGGGGTATTCCAGTGATAATAATAATTGATAATTGTATTATTGGCACTATCTAAGGCTTATCTGTGTATGTATCTGGATGGCAGGTATTTGGTGTTTTTTTTTATAAGCTTACGAAAAAAATTAATGGCGATTTGTTGAAGTTGTTATCCACCATTCAAAGACTTGAGCCGTGCTGCAATCTTTCTGTTCCTTCAATCGTGTAATTTATTCCTTTTAAGACCTTCTTTAATTGTGGTTAAAAAAGCTAGGGAAGTTATTCATGAGGTTTGAGCCCCATTTCAAGCGATAAGTAACAGGCAGCGTAAACGGGAGAAACAGGACCCCGCTTCCAGCCATTCTTGCTGCTTACCAAAACACACACAACAGACAAACACACACAACAGACAAACACACCTGATCTAAATACTGTGTAGTATTGAATTGCTGAAAATGGGGTCCTATTCTGCTGGGTACACAGCGTTTTAAATGCCTCGTCCCCATTCCATCTATATTATTTTCGTGTGTTTCCCAAGCAGGCGTGAGTGTAAATTATGGTGGAGTGATTCTAAGGCAAATAGTAGTTGCAATCAAGTGATTTTTAACTATTTCAAAACCCGCAGGGCTTTGATTTGTTAATTACTTGCAAGCTGCAAGTTGCTACAAGAATAGTCATACTTAGTGGCATCTTGAAAGAAGCTTTGTAGAATACCGGTAAAGAAACCCAGCCTCTGGTGTGTTTAACTTATTTTGTACTTTGCTTGAAACTTTTTCTTCTCCCATTGCCTGCAGTTCCAGTTTTAATTAATTCTGATGGTGAAAGATAAAAATATTTGTGTCCTCTACAATGCCTGTCTTACCCTATGTCACCCGTGTGTTTTTGGTGCTATTGACATGTTTTATTGCTGTATAGTATAACAAGTCATTATTTTCATTAATCGGTAAGGTACCTTTTATTTGATCACCATAGGATTCATTTATTATGCTGTATAAGTTGTTGATTTAATCCCGAGTAAATTTTGCTTTGAGACGATGAGTTTTTGACCTTAGTAGTTCATTTGATATTGCTCCACAATCCTATCTGATGCATGTAATGTGGATCTTTTTAAATTTTTTTTAATGTTTCATTAACAAATACATAATGTTGATGGGTTTATGCAATTTAAACTGAATCAAAAAAGGCCAAAGGACCTTGAAATAAGCAAAACTTTTCAAGCCAATAAACAAAATTTGTTGACCTTGAACTTACCTACTTTATTGAAAGGGGATTTGTACTGAATTGGATCTACTTAGTGTTATGTTTTTGAAACAGAAAACGAAATGAAATGACAATCAAATTGGAAAGTGATCACTTTAATTAAATCTATTTATCCTAGTCAGCACCTTGTTTTAACATTTTTTAAATATTATAAATAGAGGTATTTGTTAATAGCCATGTTGGTTCAGTTCCTGAAGAAAAGAATTGTCATGATTCTTTGGCCTAATGCGGAGGGGATTAACTTGAGTGAGAAAGGCTTGATAGGAAGCCTGCTCATTTTGAAAGATATTTGTTGCTTTTGCAGTTACCATCTTGCTGTGACATTGTAAAGTACATGTAGAGTACACTTAAGTATGTGTTTAACGCTCTATAAGCTTGTTATCATTATTATCAACATTTTTTATATAGTTCTGAATTTCAATTTTTAATATGGTATCACTGAGATATAACCTCTAGATTTTGGCAAATCATGTTTTGCTCGTAAAAGATATTCTTAAATGAAGGTGCAAAATGTAAGACTTGATTAAGTTTTTTTATTCTCTTATAAATGAGATTCTCTTTGATATAATGATTAGGTAATGGCTACTGTCTTATCATTTAATTATTTTAGGCCTTTTGGCATTAGATATGTGTCAGGTGTGAAAGCTACGGCATGATAGGATTGAGTTTAGGACAATGACCTTGTGATTGTGGTCAACCTTTTAGTTCTCACTGCCTGGGTATCATGAACATCCGTGTCTATTTCTTGATAGGCGAAATGGTTGAGCCCCAGACCTCTGCCTCGATTGCGGAGAGTATTGTTTTTTTTAAAAGGTTAGTAACTAAACGATATGTCATACCTATTGAGTTTCATATACTCCAACTGTTGATAGTGTATACAATGTATAATAACAAGATCAAAAATTGTGCACAGTATTGAAAAAACCCCAACAAAACCTTATGGAATTGTATCAGCTTTGTTTAAAGTTGTAAGCTTTATTTTGATCTTTATGAATCATGAGAAAATGGCACTGGAATCCTCATGTCACGGGATGTTACTTACTAGGGCACCTTTTTGAAGACGATCGGCAATGGCATGCCCACATTTCCAGGTTAAAAATGAATATTACATGACATTATCTTCCAGCTGTGTTGGAAGGCTTACCTATTTCCATATTTAGTCTTTGTTGTAAAAGACTGATACTATGATAGATTTCGGTGATTGGAAATTTTTTCAATTTTCGGTATACCAATGCAAGAATGATCTATATACAAGTTTGAACATCCTGTAAATAATTGTAAAACCTGCTTAGCTCATTGATCATACAGAGTTTTATCTGTGTCCTTTTTAAAATGGAGTGATGGACATCCTGTGTACGGTTTCCAATTGCTCCTCAATCCTCATTTTCTGATGATATTATTGACCAAATTGACAACTTGATTTCAAACGCAGAATTCATTTTCATGTGATTACATTAACCTTTGCTACCTCAATGTTGACAGTAAGTTATAGTAATAGTCAAACTTCTCTTTACGATTTGTTGTAAAACTCCCTCCTCCCTCGGCACTGATTAGCTCAAGAATTATCATTTTAATTCAATGAATGACTGCCATTTCCTCTGTGGATGATAATATTTGTGCTAGAATTTGTCAACAACTTAAAGGCTTTTGAACGTTCTATTGATTGGTTACACAAATTTTTTGTGTCCTTGCAAAACTTAAAGAGATAAGATAATTTTTATGAATGCCACATCCGTTTTTGTAAATGTTCATACTTGTAAGTTCCTTATTGTTTTGATGCCTTGATATGTCTTGACTTTTGATTATTGATGGTCATCACATATGTTAAAATTGTTACCATGTAACTGTGGATGGAGATGATGATTAATTGATTTTTCTTGGTTTTGTCTTACTTGAAATAATTTTACTTTTTATATCTCTGGATATGTGAATCTTCTTAACAAGTACATTTTCCACAATAATTTCACCTCTATAATTGTATACATACCAAATTATGTAATGTAGTATCACAAATTTTTTTCCTTGTCACAAAATTCCCTCCAATGGGACCTGAAAGGGATTTGTTTAAAAAGGTAGAAAGTTTTGACTTTTATTTTTTATTTTAGTATGTGTAAATTGTGGGAAAACAAAGTTTGGCCATAGAAATGCTACCTTTTTCTATTTTGTTTTTAAGATTGGCATATATTATAATTTTGATTCATAAACTAAAATTGTACTGCAGCAATTTTTGATACATGCAATAGTTTTTGTGGTTTCTTTTGTTATGAGAATTTTATCTCATGTAGGATTATGGTTTTTCAATTCAATTTTGAGCATATGTCTAAAAAATTAAAAGGGATATTAAAAATCCCCAGTGAGTGAATTTTCTAATGAATATTTTATTCATGCTTGGTTCTAAATTGCATAACAAATGACCCAGAAATATACAGCTAGATTGCAAATCACTTATACTGTCTGAAAATTGCATTAGAAAAAAGCATAGGGTTTGTTGTTATGAATCAAAATATCATTTCAGGTCCTATCAAACGCCTACCCCCCCCCCCCCCCTCCTCCTCTTTCGATGAATAATAAGAGTTATTCCAAGTAATTAGCTAGATTTGTTTACTTCTACTTACTTTCTCTTTTTTAATACTTTTATATATATAATATATCTTCTCACATCAGACCCGAGAATTCTCCAGAAAATAAAGGTAGAAATGTTAATTTTGGATAATTTTGTTATGAAGATTTTTTTCCTGAAAAAAGAAATGTTGGCAGCTTTGGTTTATTGCTAATTATTTTAGCACTGTTATGTGCTATTCCCAGCCTTACATTGATTATGATAATTTATGTTGCCTTTACAATTTGTGTATCTTTCAGTATCATCCATTTTAGGCTGAATATGATTGATGACAACATCATAAGCTAGATAGTATGTAGGTACTGTGGAGTCTTTTGTGTAAGAATGCGCTATGTTGGAAATCTTTGAAGTATCATATGTAATGTTCATACCATTTTACTGTCATAAATTTTTCCTCATTTTTCTCCTAGTGCCCCAGCTCTGTTTGCTGGTACAAGTAAAACAAACCAAAACAAACGAATATGCAATTATGTTAACTATGATTATTGGAAGTGAGTTTCTACTATTTTCACCCTTAGTGGCTGCCTTTTGATTGAATGAGGAAACTATTTTTTACTCCTAGCTTCTTGATTTACCAAAACAAAAAAAACCTCAACCCAAACCTTGATATTTATTTTACTCTGACTCTGAGTTGTTTTAAGTGTAGACTGCGTCATTTTAATATCAATTCACAATTTGTGAGTGGTTTATTTCGGGCATACTGAAGACTAAATGTGATGAATCTAAATTCAACAATGCCAACATTGCACTAGCCCTATCACAGCGGGGTCTGATTCTAACCGAACTGAAGCATGCAAAATCTTCAAAGTGCACATTTTCTAAAGCCAGATAAATCATGAGTTAAGTTAAGTAAACTGACCCATGCCAAAAGCCTGAAATTTGATCAAGTATAAGAATGGGCAAATCTTATAGTATAGATGTTGATATATCTAGTTAGTTTGTGAAATGCAATTCGCTCTATACTAGCAATTAGCTAATAGATAACATAAGATAACTTTATTATGGATCCCTCATCAAGATAAGCTCATTAGTTTAAATGTTCTGTGACTGACTCATTTTTTTCACCTTTTTGATTTTTTATATGATTCTGAATGAAGCTCAGGATATGTGCAGCTAACAGGATATCAGTATAATCTTGTATTGATTCTTTTCTTCAACCATATAATATTACATTTCAGATAATTTCATTATTCTTTCATGCAATAGTTCTGGTATGGTCTCTTGACCAGATTTGAAGTTGGTGTACCTGTATCATCATAAAAAAGGATTTAAACATTTTTAATTCTTAATCTTGTTGATAATACAAAGCAAAAAAAAAAGAAAAGCCACCCCCCCCCCCCGCTGCGAAAAAAAATAAGTTATTGAGAACAAACTTAAAACCACCTTAGGCATCAAAACCGATGATGTCTACATGTGCATAATTTTTTTTTAGATTCGTAATACATGTATTTGATATAGGACATACTTCAAATACACATTATTTTCTTTTACTATCATTGGAAAAAGAGAAAAAAGTGAGACGTTATTGTGGGTTAATTTTTAACTCCATTCCATTCAAAACAACATTGTTAGACCCCATCCCTTCCCCTTCCTTTAAGGTGCTCTCATGATTGAAAATAGATATTTCATAAATTTGAATGATATTCAATGACATATATTGTGAAATGCTGCTCTGTACTATTTTTGATAGCAAAGGACAGCATTTTGAAGTTACCCCTTTCACCGCAGGGTCTGATTCTAACCGAACTGAAATGTGCAAAATCATCAATATTTGCCTGTTCTTCGACCAGATAAACACAAAATTCAGGCTTTTGGCATATGTCAGTCCGCTGAAATCTGATTTATCTGTTCTAAGAATGGATGTTTTAAAGTTTTTGCATGATCTGCTGGGTTAGAATCTGAGCCTGCGGTGAAAGGGTTAAAGAGTGAGGTATATTATTATTGCTTTATCACAGAGAAAAATGAATTATTCTTGGTGCTATACTATGACTAGATCTGCTCTGCCCTATTTTTGTTTACTTTTGACGATATGTTGGTTGTTTTTTTTCTTTGCAAGGCTAACATGATGTAATGTTACTGTTTGTTTATTTTTCATTGGCTGCAGAGCTCAGCAAAATTTATGTGAAAATGATTAGAGCATTCATAAAAAAGGTTACTGTGTTGTGAGGAAATTTGTGCATGCCAAAAAATTAATAGAAAGATTATGATCTTTGTATAAAAACTACTCTTGTCTACTGCTGTTCCTTTTCTTTTGACTTTCCCTATCGTCTTACTTAGCTTTCCAGCACTCTCTTAGGTGCTCTCTTAAACATGCACATGCCGCTGCGGTTTTGCATCTATTAGCTCCTTCCTGTTATGACAACAGCCCTGTGGCCATCCCCCATATTTTTATTATTATGGTAGTGGTACCTAACTACGAGTTCATTTGCTATTTAGTTTAGGTATGAGTACAGTACTTTAGTACATCAAGAGCGATGGAAAATCCTGGGTATTCCCTTAACCATAATGCATAAATGTGGGTGATGGCCTTCATCTCTTGTTTGTTTGTACTCCCCTCCTATTCCATTGTGAGAGGATTTTTTTTCATGCAAATCATGGCTTTTTCAGCCTTTATTATAGATTATTTTTTCCCTTGTAAATCATCTGTTTTAAATACCAAAGTCCATGTGTACTTTTAACTATCTTCTTCATTCTCTCTGGGTGCTGATGTGACCTCAGCTGTTAAAAGGGTCCTATAACCCTCAGCATTCAAAATATCTCCTTATTGCTCTATCTTATTTATCATTATGCCTTACAGCCTTACACCGAAAGGTATAAAAGGTAAACTGATTAAGAAAGAAAGAAATATTATGCCTTACTTAGTTGTTCAGGGCAACTCACTGCCGTACTGTCAGTAGAGCTTTCCCAGAATGCTCCTTTCCCGTCAATAGACCAAAATTGAAGAATTTTGGGAGGGTTTGGGTTCCATTAATAAAAAAAGTTCAGGAAATATTACCTTAATTTATCCATTAAGGAAAAGTTATCTTTTGGGTGTGTCAGAAAGGAAGACTAGGATATGACAGGTGTCAGCTGTAGTTGGTACCCATTTTGGGTATGTAAGGTAAAGTGCCTTACCCAAAATCACATCATTGATCTTGGCTTTTTAAAATAATTTGATGGGACTTGTGGAGATTGGTATGCACTCCCAACTTCACATGTTCACAGTCATTCATGCTTGACATCACACTTTTATGAGTTATATTCACAGCGTGACCACTGTTGCCCCAGAGTTGTATTTGTGAATGTTATTTGTTGACCAAAAAAACCCAACCAGACCAGTAAGCATTGGCTTTGACAAACCATGCATTTAATTAAACAGTAGGCATTTTTACAATGGTGACTGTAATTGTACATAATGTCAATATTTGTGGCTCATTTTAGACTGCCTCTATAATATCATGCTTTGATTGGATTTTAGGGGAGAAATCTTGGATTGATCTATTACATTATTTTTAGTTGCTGAAATGTTTATTGCAAGATTAGCCTTTAGCAAATTTAATCTGTTATTTAATACAATCCCTCAGACATATATTATGAATTATCAAATGAAATACATGTATAAGGAATGCTATACTATAAGTAAGAATTACTTATATAGGGAAAGCATTCTTAAGATATGATTGCATGTCCGATAGTCAGGATTGACATTTGCCTTCATCATTTTGTCATTAAATTATTATTGTTTTGTTGACTGTCTGAAAATAACTTTCTGAAGGTTTATTAACCCCTTAAATCTGGTGTGTGATCTAAGTTACTTACCTCAATTTTAACCGTTGTGAAGTGAAGTTGCACTGATTTTCTCAGTATTGTTGATGTCCTGTTGTTTTAAAAAATAATATGTTTTATTAAGTGCTGAGATCTTTATTTAAATTGAGAGTTGTGTGGATTAAAGTGGTTTACATTGGTTAAGATATTTTTTATTTTAAAATGACTGGTCTGAAAAATTGCTCACATGAACTTTCATTTTGTATGTGTGTGTGTGTATGTGTGTGAATGTGTGTGTGTGTGTGTGAATGTGTGTGTGTGTGTGTGTGTGTGTGTGTGTGTGTGTGTGTGTGTGTCAAATTGTGATTATACAGTATACAGGTAATTTTCATCAAATTTCTCCTTAATCTATTTCGTTTATTATAAGTGGACTTCCTACTATCGTTTGTTCTCAAATGGATTGAGGACAGAGTGTTCATTTTTATTATCTTAATCTCTTTACAAAATTATGCTTACATTATTTGTTATTATATTGCAATTATATTATACAATTGTTTTTATTAATCAGTTTTACTCTTTCTCTCTCTCTCTCTCTCTCTCTCTCTCTCCACAACATTTATTATCCCTTCATAATGTTATCAATAAACTAAAGTATGCTAACAATATTTTCCATGTTGTTTGCTCTGGCTTGATTTCTTTTTTCTTTCTGTGATGTATATATGTGGGTGGTTGATGGGCATCTACGATGGGCGCTACTTCTGTTTCTTCTATTTTGGCTTCACCTAGTTAGTTGTGCCCACCAGAGATGTATGCCAACCACTTGCTTGGCAAGAGTGTTGTGGTTACGTAACTGTCGTAACTTAGAATCCCAGAGCTCCCAGTCTATTTTCTCCTGGTGATGCTTCATTTTTTTATGCGAAAGAAAAATTCACTCGCATTGACCCTGTTGTTATCCAAATAGGCACCAACCATTTCCATCTCTAGTTCGAGTTAGTCATGCACCAACCCTCGCCATTCATGATCTTGAACTCTCAATGACCAATAAACATTCATGATCTGATTGGTTTAAAGTAATATGCAATAGACCAGCATCCCATCCAGAGGGTGGACTCATTGTCACTTGCTAAATAAACTGGGATATTCGCTCCTGTGACCCCATGCTGTTGACATTCATGTAAACTAGAGGAGCAATGTAAAGATTTCATCAAGTTCTCAAGCAACTCACACTTACAATGTGTTTTGTTGCTGATCTTTAATAAAACATTTTGCTGGCGCCTCTCCTATTTTCTAGTCAGTTCTAAAAGAATCGACAAGATTACTCATCAGGCCTATGCTGATGCCAACAAGATGCTCCCTTGTGTGAGTGAGCAATGTGCGATATTAGATATGTATATCTTGCTGAACATTTTTGCGAGCGCTTCTGCTGGTCGCTTTCTGTGTTTCTTCTCTTTTGGCTTCACTTACTTTTTCCAGCACTCTCTCCAGCGCTCCCTAGCAAGCATACACAAACAGCTGTTTTGTATCTGTTAGGACAGACTTATGGTCATCCCCCATGTTTTTGCACTATGGTACCTGACTACAGGGTCACTTGCTATCTGGAAGGACTGAGTATTTTTGTACACAAAGTGCGGTAGAATACCCTGGGTCTCCCTGGACCACAATAGTGCATGATGTGGGCGGTGGCCATTATCTGTTTGTTTGTAGGAGGTTTTTTCCCCCCCCCCCCCCTGTAAATCATCTCTTTGTCACCTTTATTGAGAGATGATATTTTTTCCCTGTAAATCATCTCTCTGTGAAATGTCCCTGTCAGGGTCAAAGTCTGGCTGTTCTTTTAACTAGCCTATCATCTTACTTACCCCTGGGCGCTTATCGTAGCAGTTGCAAGTGCCCTAAAACTCTCAATAAACAAACAAATAAACATCTTGCTGAAGGAGATTACAAAGTGCCAAAGAGGAACTTGAACCCTATGTGTTAGGAATAGGTTGCCAGCACAATCACTTATTTACAAAGCCAACTGCGGGCGGTTGGCGGGCGCCTCTGGTGGGCGCTACTTCTGTTTCTTATCTTTTGGATTGATCTATCATCTTACTT
>JAUEKZ010249163.1:0-17439 GCA_031471865.1 Melibe leonina
CCGGCCGGACTGAGACCAACGCTACAGGTAAACACCGGCCTTCCGAGGGACATTACGCTTTTTTACGGTACAGCTTTTTCTGGTTGGAATTTTTCCAATGCTTCGGCCGGACAAAGGACATGTCTGTTGGGACAAGCAGGACCAAGACTGAGCTAACCTAAGAGATACAAAACAGCTTTGTGTGTACGTTTGCTCACTAGAGAGTGCTGGAAAAAGTAATTTGACGACAGATGAAGCCAAAAGAGAAGAAACAGAAAGTTTTTTTTTGTTTATTGAGAGTTTTAGGGCACTTGCAACTGTTATAGTCATATACGCGCCCAGGGGTAAGTAAGATAATAGGCTAGTTAAAAGAATAGCCAGACTTTGACCATGCCAGGGACGTTTCACAAAGACAGGATTTACAAGTAATAAAAAGGTGACAATGACAAAAAGATGATTTATTTACAGGCAAAAAAAATCACCTCCCACATACACAAGGCAGGACAAACAACCAGATAATGGCCACGGCCCACATCATGCACTGTTGGATTTTCTACCTCCCTTTGTGTACAAAAGTGCTCAGTCCTAGATAGCAAGTAACCCTGTGGTTAGGTACCATAGTGCAAAAACATGGGGAATGACCATAAGTCTGTTGGGACGACAGGCAGGACCAAGACTGAGCTAACAGATACAAAACAGCTGTGTGTGCGTATGCTTGCTAGTCTAGGGAGTGCTGGAAAAAGTAAGTTGATAGGTGAAGCCAAAAGAGAAGAAACAGCAAAAACGATCACCAGAGGCGCCCAAAAAATGTTTTTTATCAAAGATCAGCAACAAACACATTGTGTAAGAATGAGTTGCTTGAGATCTTGATAAAATCTTTATGTAGCTCCTATTGCTTACATTAGCATGACTGCCAATAATGACAACATGCGTTCACAGGAGCGATTTAATTCATTTAGTCAGTCTTATTTTTCCAATGGATGATGATAATATAAGACATCAACAATTTTAAAAAAGCTCCATGAATCAAAAAAACAAAAAACAACCCACATTAATAATGGTCAGTTTAAAGACAAAACACCAAAAAACCTTCTGAAGAGGCCATATTGAGAGTGACTTTATTCAGTTCTGAAACCAGGAAAAAAGCAACAACAGCTTAGGAAATCACATGTTGAGAGAGCATAACAATATTATATATAAAAATATAACATTGGGCAAAAGACACACCCCTTGCAAACATGTCAACGCAGACAACAGAAGTCATCTCCAAACTTCCACTCGCAAGACAAAATGCATTCCCTTAATTTTCATCCTTTTAAAAATGGCATATCATTCTTTGATTTCAATCAAACGATTCTTGAGAACAAATAAGCAATTCATTCCAAATCTAGTCTTCTCTAAGATAACCACCTGAAGCAAGCCATTAAAGAATTAGATAGCACATCTCAATAAATGTATGGAGAAAAAAAAGGAGAAAAATAAGGCAGTTGATTGAAAATTGTATCAAATATATCAAAAAGACTGGATTTCAATAAATGAACACAAAGGAAAAGTAAAGCAAAATATGAAAGTACAAGACATAACTCCTTAATTGCAGCACCAATAATATCCTCCACAAAATGGCAGTCAAAGATCTCTACTTTACACGTGCTTCATACACAAGAAAAAAAACTATACTGTTCCACTATTGTGTAATTAATTGCGATGCTCAATTTCATATATGAATAAATTAATTTATTTTACTTATTCTTTTCACTAATATCTTCTTATCTACTATCTATTACTATCTGTTTTATAACAATCAGTGTATCTCCGCTTCCTATGGTTGTTTATTGTGAGTTTTACGGCGCTTGCAACTGCTATGGTCATAGTAAGATGATAGACTAATAAAGAGAACAGCCAGACTTTGACCCTGCCAGGGACATTTCACAGAGATAATTTACAAAGAAAAAAATCCCCTCCCACAATCACAAAGCAGGACACACAAACAGATAATGACTACCACCCACATCATGTGGTCCGTGGAGACACAGGATATTCTACTGCCTCTTGTGTACAAAACTACTCAGTCCTTCTAGATAGCAATTGACCCTGAAGTTAGGTACCATAGTGCAAAAACATGGGTGATGACCATAAGTCTGTTGGGACGACAGGCAGGACCAAGACTGAGCTAACAGATACAAAACAGCTGTGTGTGTGTATGCTTGCTATGGAGCACTAGAGAGAGTGCTGAAAAGGAAGATGACAGGTAAATCCAAAAGAGAAGAAACAGAAGAAGTGACCATCAGAGGCGCAAAAATGTCTTTTATCTAAGATCAGCAACAAACACATAGTAAGTGTGAATTGCTTGAGATGTTGATAAAATCATTATGTTGCTCCTCTTGCAATGACTGCTAATAAAGACAGCATGGGTTCACAGTCTCAGCTTCCTGTTTTATAACGCATCTCTATGCCTTAATATAAATGACTTGAAAAATAATTTCGTAGTTGAAGGATTAATAAAATAAAGTTATCTTATCTTATTCTTAATCCTTGCATTTCATCAAAACCCTACATACATACATACATACAGTGTATTTCAAGGAATCCTATACACGGCAAGAGTTTATTCATAAATTGAACCAAACAAGACAGCACTGAACTCTGATCATGAAACACATTCTATGGAGAAAACTGTGGCTACACCCATAAAATAATATGGAAGCTGGATGTAGACACCAGGGGTAATCATTCATAAAATGTTAAAAGAAAGTGAAAAAATAATCACAGAGTTATTACAAAAGCAGCATAAATGGTGCTTACCATAACCACTGTACATATATTTTAGAAATTTAATAGATCTACATAAAAATAAAGCAGCAACAAAATCCTAAAATATCAAAAAAAGTTCATTACACATACTGCCCTTAATTATCTTTTGACAACTTTTTTTTATGGTTATGAAAAATATTCAGACCAATCGTCTTCTAATGAGTATTTGGTATCAAATCAGTATCATTAAAAAAGAGAAAAAACTTCAACATATTGAATTTAAAGTAAGCAAAGATATGACTGGATAGATATTAACAACACGCCTATTTTATCAAACTGTTTTTTTAATTTCATGATTTGAAACAGAACACAAGGAAAATCGGAGATAAAAAAAATGAAAAGATTCATGTTAGCAGATGAAGTGAAATTGGACATTCTCATAATATATGTCTCAGAGACAAGATTGTCAACCCATGGCAGATCTGAGATATGATGGATCAAAATATCTCATTAGATAAATGGACACTATCCCCAACTATTTCCAAATTAATTGCTGTTTGTTACTTGTACCCTAGTCTGAAATCAATTTTCGCTATCCTATTTCATAATCTTAGTCTTGGAACGGTTATTTTGAAATCAATAATAGATGGTAAAAACATGCACAATGTTTCTCACAGTCCTTACAAATAAAAGAAAGAAAAAGTGGAGATTGCAAATACTTTCAATCCCATGACCACTTTCCAGTGGAACCAATTGGCTAAAAATAAAAATATGCTCCAAAATGTCCCACACTGCTCGTCATTCAACCACAGACTCATGGTGTAAAAAGAGAGGGGATCGCTGGGCCAGTGGTTATCAAAGGTGAAACAAAGGGAGTGGTTAACCTTTGTTTCACCACAGACTCATGGAAAAACATTGATTGAAAATTTTAGAAAATATAATACAAATGACAATTCCAGTCAGCAATTTGACATTTGTCATTGCACAAGATATAATCTACCCCATCTGTCTTCGCATGAATTACAATCGAATAGAGAAAGTTTTCAACATGTATAGGCCTGAGGAAACATTTGCTAAAGAAAGAATAAAAAATATACACAGTCATTGTCATTGACTGACTATATCAAACTTAATCTTTGCTTCACTTTTGACTTAAAATTCAAAGTTTTATCCCTCTCGTGTCATTCCAAGCTATCCAAGATTTTGTCTGTTGAGTATGCCCAAGAAAATTCACTGCAATTACAAATTTAAACGGGCGGGTAAAAATGGGCCCAAAATTTTGTAGGAAAAAAGAGCATCTATCAAGCACCACAGAAGGAAGAATGTGTCGTCACTCTCCAACACAGTTGGTTTAAAAAAACATTAAAGAATCGGATTTAAAAAAGTGAAAATTTCAATTGCTAATTAACCATGCAAGGCTTGTTCAAATCTGCCTCAGTTATAAACCTGCTCTAAGTAAGGGAATGTTTATGTCATTTGAAAGTTGGTGGTTGATACATTTGTAATAGCAGAGCCACAAAATTGTTATAATTTTTTTTTCTTTCAATATAGCATTTATCATAAAATAACACAAAACCTTTTGAAAAAATAAGTTTCACGTTCTGTTTGTACTTGATTATGCAATAAAAAATAAGTGAAAATATTACAAAATTGTGCTTTTCCCCAAGCTAGAACGTTAACCCTCTCACAGCGAGGTCTGATTCTATCACAACCGTAATAAGCAAAATGTACGTGGTCTTCATTGAAATGAAATCTGATTTATCTGGTATAAGAACAGGCAAAATTGAAGAGTTTGGTGTCTTTAACATTGAAAGGGTTACGACAGATCAATGAAACGTCCCAGGGGAACCCATAGCAATGAATCCTGTGAGCATTGTTTCATCTCTTTTATTATGAAATACACGTCACAACTGATAATCCGAAAACGCTTAGTCCGAAACTAGTGTTAATCCAAAATGATTTCATTCCCCCGAATTTTTTTCCTAGAATATATAGAGTTTTAGTTCAATCCGAAATTTCACTATGGTATAATCCGAAAGGATTTTAAATCCCTGATCGAAGTATTTTTCCGGATCAATTCAATGCGACTTGGACTGGCAGGCACTGGCCACGAAAGTTAATCACACTCAACACATCAAGCATTAGAGTAAGAACACTTGACACCACTTGATAGCGTATCCTGACGTAGATCAAAGGATTTTTTTACATTTACAGGTCAGGACGGGAAATAGTTGACTCCGATGTGGGTAGGTAGGGCATGTGTGTGTTTGCTTTCGTGTGTGATGGTGTTCATTAGAGATCAACCTCACTGACTGGCGCCGCTGGTTCAATGGGTAGAGCGTTTGCCTTTGATATAGTAGTTCGAATCCCCGCCGTGTCAAAAGAAGGGAGGTGTGTGTAGCACTACCGTTGTATGCTAGTGTTCATAATTATGTAGGTCATCTCAACACCGTTGACACATAAGAGAGAGCGTTTGCTTTGGAATTGGGAGGGTGGCGGAGTTCAAATCCCAGTCGCTAACTAAAACGTTAAAATCGGCACTTAACACTTTACTGGGTAGCTGCTATCATTTCCACGCTCATTATTATGGAAATGACTATGACTAAGACTGGCCAGGTGTACAACCATATTCACCAGTCCGAATAAATAAGATCGTCACTGATATGGCTATAGTTAAAAGAGACGTTAGACTTGGAACTTGAAAGCTGTCATCTTAATAGTCTCACCATTTTTTTCAGTCCGAAATCAGTGTGGTTTGAAAACTTTTTTTTATCCTGCTACATGTAACAAACGTCATATTAGACACAAACACACATACACGCGCACGCACACACACAGAAACGATGAAGCTTGGTAAAAAACGATAATCCAAAAAAAATTTGTAATCCCCGAGCATTTCGGATTATCAGTTGTGACGTGTATTAGAAATTGAAAGTCATGTAAAAATATCCACTGCACTGGATGAAAACCTATGGATACCTGCAATTCCTAAGGATAAGAATAAGAACTATCTTATTCCATTGGTATTTTTTCTTCAAAACAATACATTTTGTAAATGCTACAAATCTGACAGCTGGGCTGGAACTCTATCAACAAAGGAATGTTATGATTAGGGTAAAAATGTATATGAACATCATAAAATTACATGACACTTTCACAAAAATAGATTCTTTTTCTTGTCAATTTAGACTGACTCTACCAAATGCCATAGGTTCTCTCAGATCCAGTTTATGAACAACATTCTGGTGCTTTCTTTTTTTTTTTTTTGGCTCATGGTTTGAAAGAACAAAATGGAGAATGTAAACAGGAGTATTATATATGAAAAACATGCACCATTTTTCAAAGAAACAAAATACTGAAAAAGTTGTTCCCAGGACAGAAAAAGTTTATGTTAGGAATGTTGATTCACCTTTGAACAAAAAATCAAGACAATGCTTGACTAAGCTCAGTCCATATTTACGATGTATATCAATACAAAGACCAGAGAAAATAAGTAATAAAAAACAGCTAGTGATATAAAAGCTTGAGAAAAAACATAGCTAAAAATAATATCAATAATCACAGATGATATTTTAAAAATTGTGACTAGGGGCCAATCAGCTTCTTACACAGCTTGTCGGCATGACTAGAGAAGGATGTAGATTGATCTTAACACAGAGGAACAGTCTGATTCATCTTTTTGTTTTAAATATTGCACAATTGTCTGCAAGATATGAACAGAGAGAAAATAGTTGGCATGACTAGAAATGGATGTAGATTGATCTTAACACAGAGGAACAGTCTGATTCATCTTTTTGTTTTAAATATTGCACAATTGTCTGCAAGATATGAACAGAGAGAAAATAGTCGGCATGACTAGAAATGGATGTAGATTGATCTTAAGACGGAGGAACAGTCTGATTCATCTTTTTGTATTAAATATTGCACAATTGTCTGCAAGATATGAACAGAGAGAAAATAAAATTGCTTCAAGTAATACTGACAGCTATAACCATAAGACAAAACCGATCAATGGAAATATATAAATATAAGAATATAGCTGGCGGGGTCGTAGAGTGCAAGTGTCTGGGTGTTTTTGATGGCAAGCTAGATGGTGCAAGAATGTAAATACAATTATTTGTGAAAACAAAGATGGCATGTGAGCCTACCTGACAGGAAAACATTGTTATGTTATATATCAAGTCAATATTGAAATTGTGCTCAATGTTTTATCATTCCTTTCTAAAAGTTGCTCCGTTTGCTTTTGATTTTTGTATCTTGTTTGTTCAGACAGAGCACTCTGACTCGGATGTCAATCTGATGTAAATCTGACATAGATGATATGCTGCAGAAACAAGTAAGATGATGACTCAGACTGTGGTTTTAAGAAAAGAGACAGAAAAGATACACCTTCCAATAAATTTCTGTTGGAAAACATAAATTCCTGAAATAGGCTGAAAGAATGTAAGGAAAGAAGCAAAATGATTTATTCGAATTAATATCAAAGGGTGGATAAAATTATTAAATCATGAGCGATATAAACCGTTCATAACATTCATATATAAAGAGCTGTACAGGAGATCTCTTAATTTTTTCTGATGAATTTATGCGGCTGAGAGATTTGGAGTCACTGTTTAAGATATGATATGCATTTGTTGTTGGAGAGGGGAGAGGGTTGTAAATAAGGTAAATTATTGATCTATCACATTGTTTTGTAAATGAATTCAGTAATAATTGATTTGGGTTACACATCAGAATGAAGATTGAGAGTTTTCGAACTTTTCAGTAAGACTCAAAATGCAAAAACATTGTCAAGGCCTAACAATGTGCAACTTACTGTGTGGCAGTGTTTTAGGAACAACAGCAACATACATCACACACATGATATTTATAAAACAAATATTATTAAATAACATCTTCTTTCAATATTGAATCCCTTTACCTACACTGACTGTTCAAAAGCAGTTTCTAGGGCTAGCAAACTCCCTATTAAATGAGGATGCAATCTTTTTGCATAAGTCGTCATTTGTGTCCGAAGGGAAGACACAGACAGCATTCCCCAAGGACGACACAATCTTATAAACGCCTTGGCATCCGGGCAGATTGAAGCGACGGTCTGTTACCTCTTCGTTGATGAATAAGATTGATGATGGTGCCTTGGATACCTGCCACTAGAAGAAAAAGAAACTATCACTATCACTGTCTCAGAACAAAAACATTTAAAAAAAAGCAGGAATATGGCCACAGCTTTATTCTTAACACACAACATTTGCTTTTAGTAAATGTAAAACTTGTGCTTTGACTTCATAACAAAGCATTGATTGAAACCAAAGAAGTTAAAAGCCATCAATGTTATGACCAATATACATACGAGTCCAATCCCACTGATCACATGATGCAGCATCAAGAGCTAAATAACCTGGCTCTCATTCTTGCCTTCTGTGTGCTGATTTTTCCATGGGCAAGAAAATTTACTCCTGGTTTAGGTTGTAAAGTAATCTATGACAGATCAGCGTCCTGTCCAAAGGGTGGAATCTATTGTCATTTATCCTGGGTTTAGAAACTATTTACACTACAATGCTCTAAAAGGACTCTTTTGTTGACAGTTTCTGTTTTTCTCACACCTCAGCCATGCATTGTCCAATGTTATGAAAAAAAGGATGAAAGGTTACCTCTACACTTGTGTTCTTGCTGATGTTGGTGTGGCTGAGATCAATCAAGTACGTCTTGTGCTCTTTGTGGTTCAACGTGTTTACAAAGGATTTCACAGAGTCATCCTAAAACAGAAAGATACAAGAAGTGATGGATGAGATTAATAATAACTGATGAAATTTGCATGTCTGTTCACCTTTTCAATTTTCACGCAACTCCCAACTACTACATACAAACCCAAAACCTTGAGCATGGGCATGGGTGATGTTGATTCCTTGTCCTTAACTCCAGGCCTCTATTTCAGTCATTTGCTTCCCATTCCTTGTGCAATGTGTCTGTACCATAAAGGACTTGTCAGTTGTTTAGGTGTGTGTTTGGAGTAGAAGGGCATTATTAACAACTAAAGAGATGGAATGACGGACGCCTACCCATGCAGTCTTTAATACCTTTTCCCTAACTGTTGATAACACTATACACATTAAACCTCTTTACACATTTCTCTGCATAATTACAATGGTGATTGCTACATGTTATTTAAACTCGTTCAAATTTAAAATCATAAAGAATATAATTATTCATTATCATCTTATATACGATCTCTAATTCACTTGCATTAATTTTTGCGTGCATCATCATCAATAACAAAAAAACATTAATTTACTGATGCAAAAACAATTAATTCAAATGACGAATAAATTTGACGACATGTTTGGGTTGGACTTACAAGAGTGGCGGCAGATAACCGTTTGCCATCTTGCTCCAGATGAATATATTCTACTTCAAAGTCCAGCAGCTCATCAGGGTCGATCCCTTTGGAATCTGGTGAATGGAAGGAACTTATAACTTATATTGGAAAACAACAAAAAGAGCAATAAATTAGGGCAATGTCAGCAATCTGTTATCCATTAAACTTACATATTTAATCAAAGACATTTATAACCTCATTGCAGTACAGAGACATCCAAAATTAGGAAAACCGAGATAAAAATAGTCAAGAAGTGTATCTGTTACTTGAAAATTTTTTTTACACTTCAGGACCATGAAAAAGAATATTCCGACACAAATTATACTGTATGTACTTCAGTCCCTAGTTTCAATTAATAACAAAATTAGAAAACTACAATAAATCAGCCTTTCATAAAACTTTGAATTTTTGACATTTTGAAATTAAGTAGCTCAATATTCATTGTACAACACCTATGAAATAAATAAGTTTTACACACACAGCTAAGCAGAACTCCTACATTGCAAAACAATTTCATCACTAAATAACTAAATAGATTTGTGGATGATTTCATGTCGCAAAATGAACTATGGGCGCTTATATGACCATAGCAGTTGCAAGTGCCCTAAAACTCTCAACAAACAAACAACAACAAAATGAACTCCAAAAAAATAAACCTTATATAATATTCCACCATCTTACCAAAAATGAAAATTAACACAGTGTTGACGAGTCTCTGGTTGCACAGCTGCAGTTCACTGAACACCTCACACACACGGCTGGTGATGGAGTCCATGTTACGGGACGACACATCAACAGACACCAGACGTTCCGATTCTTGAAAGTAGTCCAAAAAGCAGCGAACACTGTTTTCAAACATGGATGCTCGTCTCTGGATAAGATAGCAAAAATAGCAAGATGAAAAAAAAAATCAATCTTGAAGACATGAAGTTTCTAAAGCATCAAGTTTGATTATAACGTCAATCATATTCTACCGTTACCTTCACCTTCAAATTTACTGACTGACTCGGCTGGGCAGAGTGTCACTGTCAGTGTGCATAACCAATAATAATAACGCATTCATATAGCACTCGCCTTCCAAATGAAAAGTGCTCAGCGCCGCTTTACAAATCAATATGTGTAATGATAATAAAGAATAGTGTTATTGCACGAAACATATTGCTTCTCTCTATAAGAAAGAAAAACTAAATCATTTTAGGAATCAGCCTTTCACCATGAAACACACCATGTTTAAATTATCCTAAATAAAAAACACTGGACATCAAAAGAAATATAATATAATATAATAGCAAATTGCTAAATCTAAATATTTCTCTGTCAAAATACAAAACAGACAGAGTAATAGTCACCTTTGTTCTGGATTGGTCAATTTCATCTGACTGAAACCCTTGAGATTCATCTTCTTTCTCTTCTTTCACCTCTTCCACTTTCTCTTCTTTACTTGTTTTTTTGGGTCCCATATTCAAAGAGAAATACAAACTGAAGGAGATTGGCAGCTGAGAAAAATAACACATTGGGTATGTTTATTTTCCTTGCAATTTTTAGCAGCATTGAATAATATTGACATTTTTTTTTAAAATTTGCTATCACAAGACAAAGCCACAAACTCTTCATTATTATAGCAATACTCAACAATAGAATATAATTTTGTTCACAGAAAGAAAAAAAATACAATACAACCTGGATTTCAAAGGGTAACTGCTGATTTACCTTTGCCTCAAATTCTGCCATAATTGTGGGACAGTCATTAGAGAAGTTGGCTGTGCGAATGATGTATTTTAGATTTGGCATCATGTCCACCAGAAAGCGACCTTTAGGATTCTTCTCCACTTCAGATGCAACTTCTTGCAAGATTAACCGAAGTGACACTGACGTGGGATCATCCTGTTAAAAATATATTCAAGATCAGTTATTACATTTTCCATGTTAAACCAAAATCAGGATTACAGTCTTCTCTGTCTAATATGAAACAACGAATCATGCCTGATGATAGCACTTATATTATGCACTTTAAAAAACTTCTAAAAGGGGGGAAAGAAGAGGGAGGTCTGACACATGCATAGGCAGTGCTGAAGTGTGATACCCTAATCCTTGTTTGTTGGAGAAGTGTAGTGTAGTAGTAGCTCTATGTTTCATAAGTCAAGAACCAATATCAAGAATATGAAATTAACTCACTACACAGAATTATCATTACACAAGGTTTAGGAAAACCTTACCTCTATGACTCTTTTTAGTTCTTGAAGCGATTCTTTCCTGCACGCAGATTCTTCTCCCTCTGCTTCCTTGTTTTCATCCACAATGTTGGCCTTGTTGTCATCCCCTGAACCATTCTTCAAACCTTGGTTAACATTTGTCGTCATTTTATGCAGCATAATTTTTTCCACATTAATAAATGTAAAATCAAAAACTTCAATCAGCTCAGATATAAGCCTTCCTTTCTTGGAACCGGGACCACCTGTAAATTATATCCAGTTTGAAGTATTCATAAAAAATGTTATTCCATTGAATTAAGAAAAAATGTGACTTAAAAGACATGGATGTTACATTAAGTAAACATTTTTTTCATTGCTAAAGAAAAAACAACAAACTAAAAATGGAAATCTAACAAGTATAATTTATCAATGATAATGCCAAGGATATATTCATTTGAAATATGTTACTCCCTTTACTGAACAGACACCAAATAATTTACAACAAAAAGTATGGCCAAATCATTCTTCATTCTCAAAGTCAATAACATTTTTCATTTGTCAAACACTTCACTTAGTCTTAATGCATTTTTATTTAAACATTAAAATCTAACTTTAGAATGAAGCTGAAAGGCGGCCTTATTTTCCAGAAGGGTTGAGGAAATAATTTCAGAACTTATTTTCTTTAAAGAACTGTCTCTTTTTAATTTCTTATGTAAGAAATCTGAAACCTTTCATTTCTGTCCTTCCCATGCATAGAATGAGCTAGGCCATTGATATTGGCTAGGTTAGGTTTTCCAAACATCTAATGACTGTCCATCAATCTATCTAGATCTAGTGTGGAGTGCTGTTTACTATTTTACTACTACTTACTACCCATCTGGTTAACTTGTTATGAATTCGGATTCCTGAAGGGAAATAGGCAGATATTTGTTTAGGTCAGCTGCTTCAGATTGATAGGAAATGGAAGATTTCATGAAAAACAGAAGTGAATGAAAAAATTCAGGGTATGATAGTGGATCATTAGTGACTATTTCACTTCAGAAATTCATTAGGGCACCAATCAGAGACGCCCACTAACCACTTGCCTGGTATGCATTCCTCCATCATGTTTGTGTGTTGCAAACAAGCAGGAAGCGGGGGTGATGACAGAAAAATGGTTAGATTTATCGAGAGTTTTGAGGCTACTTCAACAGCTACGGTCATATCCGCGCCCAGGGTAAAGTGATAGGTTAGTTTAATGAACATTTGCTATTTTGAACATGTAGATCTAGTCAAGAAGATTTGTGTGCAAAATTTTCACAGCTCTTTGAACATGTAAGGATGTGAAATGAGCGCATGCCCATACAACAGGAAGTCATCTGGATGATTCCTCAACCCTTCGAGAAAATAAGCACTTTGTTTGAATTAATTCAGATATAAAAGGGAAAAAGTTACAAGATATATAGAGAAATATAATTACCATAGACAAATATAAGTACGGGTCCATCTTTATGAAGCTTCACTTGATTGCCAATAACAACTCTTATCTCCTCTTTAGTTATCTTTCTATACACAGCACCATTGACATCCGGCTTGTTGATCTTGCTGTAACCACCACATCCCATATTCAGTTTTTTTCGCTCAATCAATCCATCTCAACTGAAAAGAAAAGAAAAAAAGAATACGAAGTGAAGAACCAACCAGAAGTAATATCCAGTTCCGATAAATGCATTCTTATTTAATGTCAAGCCTGAATATTTACATAAAAAGACCTGACTTTATGGTATTTAAAATTATTAGATCGTAGTGTTATTCTACAGCCGGGATATGGGTTTAGAATAAAACAGGTTATTCTAACAGGTATTATAACGCTGTTTACAATCACACCCAAATCTGGGTGGAAAATAACGCTGTTTACAATCACACCCTAGTCTGACTATTATACACCCAGTTTTCGGGTGTAGAATAACGTCCCCTCATTAGATATCATAAGTGTCATGAAACTTCATGAAATCAGCTAACATGTTGACTTCTACTGGATACAAAAAAAAATATTTCTAGGAACATTGAAAGGCAATTCAATCATGGTAGCCTTAGAGCAAACTAACATATAAAATTGACTGTGTCTGATATGTACAAGTAACTTTCACACTTATAAAGTGCATTAGCCCGGAGAATGAAAATCTCCACTGCAAATCTTTCTCCCTGGATTTTTTATGCCTCGGTTTTATTTTCATACCATTAAAGACAATGAATCCAATGACTCTCTAAGGTATTTTTCATGTATTCTAGTCTAGTCTAACCTAGACAATCTACCTGGCTAAGCTGATAACTCAGATAATGCAATGGTCGAGCCCAATGGAATAGACTTTGATTTGGAATTTTTTGTCTCTACATCTCAAATGCATAAGTATTTTCGATTGAAAAAAAAATAGATTACGTTTAAACATACATCACTTAACGTTAAGTGCAAAATTCATTCATTTCCAAAGATCAAGGTAAGCTGTTTCTCAAGTTACGATGTCTTTCCACTGTTGCCTGCCAATACAATACAAAAGATCAAAGTGAGAGTATCTGTCAATAGCCACGATTACGGATACATGAAAAAAAAAAAGACTAATTATGAACAAACCACAAATTTGTTGTACAAAAAGCTGTCATTGCAATACAATTAGGGTGCAACCATTAAAAATTTTCAGTTTCACTCCTAAATATTTCATCAGAAAGCAGTTCACTGATGACAAACTAAATCGCTGTATATGTTGACTCTTTTTTTAACAATACCTCAACATTCATTATCATCAATACCCTACAAAGGTAGATAATGCTGTTTATTTTTGTTAACATTCAGCTTCCGGTATCACGTGAAAAGAGAAAACAACGCTCAGGGACTGACACAACAGTGATTATTATAATAATGTAAGATTCTTTATTGTTGAAAATGCTCCCACAATTTTCCGATCGGCTTAACCCTTCAAGCTACGATTATTTTATTATCCAGTGGAGTAACTCAAATTAGTGCTAATGAATCTTTAGGTCATATTACGACCGCAAGATCTAGCTTAGAGGCTGTCCATTTTATCTGACACTTTTAGTTAGTCTTGTCCATAACTTGATCATAGCATAGAGACATAGACTAAGTATACCCAACTTCTTGATAGACCCTAGAAACCTGGGAAATTGGTATATTTTGCCTAATGAATTTTACATTACTAGATTGAAAATGCATATCTGTGCATTCTTTAAGTCCATGTCATGTCAGAAAACTCTATAAGTAGACTTGTGAGGTAGTCTAGGCTGGAGGTTTGGTAACTAATAACAAGGTTATTTGGCAGGTTTTAGCTGTGAACGGTATTGCAGGTCCCTGGATATTATTCTCCTTGTGATATATGATACTTTTCTAGATAAAATGTCATTCTTCTAAATCGCCTATCTATGTTTTATTAGCTTATTGAATAGTCCTCTGACACAGCTCGCAGATGGTCTTGTGGTCAGGTATAGGCGCTAAATCTGACGGCCAGGGTTCGATTCCCGTATAGATAATTGCTTTCTTTTTTTAATTTATTATTTTGACGGAGTCGCTTTCTTATTCAGGAAATATTGATAAGGGGCAAAGTTTAATTCATACTCGGTTTATCTTTTCATGCTCTGAAGAAATAGATACCATCCAGAAAAAGTTAATCACAACACTCAACACCAACACTTTGAGACATAACTATTTCATGATATTTTTTTAACGAAACTGGAACTAGCTTGTAGATATTTATGCATTTTTTTTTTAAATGTCATGTTTGTGACAATTGACAGTAATAGTTTCATGGGTGTTTTTTCTAGAGCTGGAGTCAAGACCATGGAATACTGGATCATTTCTGCTCCAGGGGAGAAGAATCCTCCCAGTACATTTGACCGCCTGAATCAAGCCACAAGCACTGGCAGTGAAAAATTGTCAGAGAACTTCAAATTTGTCATTCCAGAGTTAAAGGTAATGTGGTTTGTCTAACTTTATTATTTTCGCTACTAAGATGAAACAAATATTTAACTCAATAAAATGATTGCCATGCCTGTTCATATTCAGCTTCTGTGAATTAAATCAAGTTTGGATCTTTCACATTGTCTATAATTTCCTTCTCATTTCATTTTTTTCAGGTCGGAACATTGGATGTTTTGGTTGCTCTATCTGATGACCTTGCCAAGCTTGATACAATCACAGAAGGGTATGAAAAATGGGCTTGTCTGAAAAATGTGTGAATATATGAATTGTTTTGTCTATTTTTTACTGTTTGGTTCTCCGTACAAAGTCTTCTTGCACAGTACTTTTTCTACATACATCTTTTCAATATGTTGTTTTGCCTCTCAACTTTCCTACAACTAGATGGTGATATTTGAAAATAAAAAATTTCCTTTTTTGGACGTCCTTAGCAGATTATAAAGATTGTAGGTCAACATGGCTGCCAATCATGCCCTTTCTCTGCCATTTTTGTACACATTCTACCATTCATTATGGTTGTCAATTATGCAATGATACTTTCTCATCTTTTGTTTTTTAAAGAAATCATAAAAGATTCATTCTAACAAACAATTAGCTTTTACTCACTGTGGTGTTAAATGGTATGAACAACGGAGTATAACATACCATGATGCTTACTTGTTGATAAATTGTGGAAATATTTAGTTTTGGTATGAGTGAATAAAGTGATTTCCTTTACAACTGCAATAAAAAAATTTAAAAGGTCAAATCCAACCAGCATGGAAAACTCTGTCACTGCATGCAAATTTTCAGATTTTTTTTATCCCTCACTATAAAAGCCTTTAGAAATAGCACATCAAACTGTTGCTAGATTATGATAATGTAATTCTTTAAGATATAAACAGAAAAAAACCATGGCTTTGTACAGACAATTTTATTATTCTTGTCATTATAAAGAAATTCCTAAAAAAAAATTTACATGAAAATAAGATTACAGCTAAATATAGTCTAATCAATTTTGCTCTCTTTTTCAGTGTTGTCCGTAAAGTGGCATCAACCTTAGAAGATGTGTTGGAGACTTCTGCCAAAGGAAATCTGTCAGACAACCTGACTGTTGGAGACAGTAAGTGCTACTGTTTTAAAGTATTTGTGTGAGTCATTAATAATTGTAGATCTGTAAGCTCCAAAAAAGTCAAAGTACTGGTTCAAATTGTTTTTTGTTTTTTCCCCCCACTTTTGCTCCAATGTTTGAACAGAACTGTCGTATTTTTATTTTTTAAAAAATACCATTTGGTTACACTTCCGTATTGTAGCTGACATACCTATATGTTTCACCTCTTTGCAATGGGCAACGTCCACATACCATGACATACCATCACCCGCTTTTCTGGTTGCTTCACACTCCTCCAGTGGTCGACATTTCCCAGCACACAAGCGATTTTTAAATTTCAGGAAGCTTTCAATATTTTCTTCTGCAAGAAAAAATAAAAATGTGAATTTTCTTTACATCAACCAGATTTTTAAAATATCAACAAAGACATGCATCTATAAACCTTGTCTACCCTGCTTGTTATAAATTGACCTACACTATCCAATTCTCCTTTCATGGTTTCTTTTAGCTTGTGGGATTCATCATTATAGATTAGCTATTATCAGACTGCTAGAAATTTCAGTACCTGAAATATTGGCTAATCAAATATTGGATCTGGAAACAAAAGACTCAAGGTCAGATGACTCACTCAACAAGCCTGAGATCATAGAGTTTTCTATGTTCTGTGATTCCAACAAAGTAACATAGGTTGTGAGTTATATATTTTAAACAATTTTAGAGTGAAGCTGAGAAATGAATTGGATTTTGTTAGTCAAGAGATGAATGTCATTTTTTTTAAATTCAGGCTATTTCTGAAGGTTCAATGTAAATTATTGTGTGGCCATGCAAACCAATTGTTTAATTAATATTTTGTTTCGTTTTCAGATCCAGCACAAGTTTATCTCCAGAAATTTGTGTGGAGCTCCTCTAGGTATCCACCTAAACAGTCCCCAAGGAATATAGCTGATATCATATCTAAAGTAAGATTGTATGTATGGATGCATGTATATCTATGAGTATATTGTTATCAGTGGGTTTTTCTGTTTCTGTTTCTTTGGGGGGGGGGGGGGGGGGGGGGGGGGGGGGGGGGGGGGGGCGGGGGGGG
>JAUEKZ010249274.1:0-2500 GCA_031471865.1 Melibe leonina
GACGGAGAGAAAGTGGGGGACAGAGAGGGAGCAGAGACGGACAGAGAGTGGGGGACAGAGACGGAGAGAGAGTGGGGGACAGAGACGGAGAGAGATAGTGGGGACAGAGACGGAGAGAAAGTGGGGGACAGAGAGGGAGCAGAGACGGACAGAGAGTGGGGGACAGAGACGGAGAGAGAGTGGGGACAGAGACGGAGAGAGAATGGGGACAGAGACGGAGAGAAAGTGGGGGACAGAGACGGAGAGAAAGTGGGGGACAGAGACGGAGAGAGAGGGGGATGGATAGAGGCGGAGAGAAAGAGCAAGAGAGTTAGAGGGTGGCAGAGACCGATAGAGAGGGAGAGATATATAGAGAGGAGGGGACCTCTTAGAAATAGAGCACACATAAAGAGAGAGAGAGGGGGGGGGACGGAGGGAGATAGGAGACGGAGAGAAATTGGGGGGGGGGGTCGTGAAAGTGAAATGAAATAAGGGGTGTCCAATTTGCGAATGGCGTCTGAAGATACCATTCATGGAATTGGCTTTTTCACTCGTGGGCTTTGGGGACCTACTGGACTATAGTCTCCTCCCCCGCACCCTGGCCTACATCCCACCCCACCCCAACCCGAAGCAACGATCCCCCTCCCCCTCCCCCTTCCCCCGTCTGACGTCGACCCAAATCAGTCACCCAAACTGAAAAGTACAGTATACAACACCCACCCTACCTTCCACCTCCTCCCCGCCTCTTTTCTTCGGCGCGAGCTCTCTAGACATGGAGAAAGACATGCAACGACGAGTCGACCAGGCGATTGGTGCCGCGGCTGGGTCCCGAGTTCGATCCTCGCTCTGGTCAATTCAAGTTTATGTTTTTGTTGTTCCATCTTTCTGCTTTCTTTGGCTTTGTCTCGTTTCTGCACTGCATATTATTTCAAGTTTGAATTACCTTTTGTTACGTCAGTTCACTCGCGCCAACATGAATAGTCTAGAGATAGGAGGATTTGTTGGAATCGGTCTTAACTTGCAATTATAATAATATGCAGTGTAGAAACAAGACAAAGCCAAAGAAAGTAGAAAAATGGAGATGGAAAAAAAAACAGAGAAACATAAAATTGACCTAGGCGAGGATCGAACCCGGGACCCTGCTACGGCACCCATCGCCTGGCCGATAGCACAAGACTGCGAGCTAACCATATGATTGGAATGCATGGTGATCCGGCTGCGCGATGCTCGGTTTTGGGGTGTTGGTGGGGGGTGGGGGGGTGAGTCAGGAATTAGATGCCCGTGCGAAAAGGCACGGGGTGGGGGTGGAGTGAGATATTGAATATATATTATACCTATGGACGGGCGGAGAGAGCGAAGGGCATTATCAATTGAAGGCTATGGATAAAGGATTGTGGTTCCGAGGAGGGGCTAAAGGGGTGGAAGGGTTAAGGGGGGGTCTAGATTCGGCCACCAGCCAGTATACGCCATTGCTATCGAGGACTGGGGTGGGGCGATGCCTTCCAAGTAGATGGATTTGATTATTGGAGAGAGTGAGAAGTATCGACTTGAGTTGGAAGCTAGAAATCCCGGTTGATCTGCTGGCTGCCTCGTGCCATTCCCAACCCCGAAACCTCCCCCGCTCCTCCTCCTTCTCCTCCTCCCTCCCTCCCTCCCTCCTTCCCCTCCCCTCCTTCTCCTCTCTCCACCCCCTTACCCCCTCACCCCTTCCCTACTTTCTCTCACCTCGGCCTATGGTGAAGTTTGTGTTTGTTTATCTTGCTCACCACGATGTAAACACTACAGCCAACTTGTCATCGATTTTAGAATCGGGTGAGAGACAGATAGGCAAGGAAAGGGGAAATAATGGAGGGAGGGAGATGGAAAGAAAAGAAGAATGGCAGAGATAGAGGAAAAGGGAGAAGGAATGTGGAGATGGATAAAAAAAAAAAAAAAAAATCTCAGACGAATAGTTAATGCGGATGCCTGGGAATTATGCGCGTGCGGGTGTATGTGTATGTGTGTGTGTGTATGAGTGTGTGGTGTGTATGAGTGTGTGTGTGTCTGTATGAGTGTGTGTGATGCATATTTGTGTGTGATGCATGTGTGTGTGATGCATGTATGTATATATCTGTGTGTGTGTATGAGTGTGTGTGTGATGTATGTATGTATGTATGTATGTATGTATGTGTGTGTATGAGTGTGTGTGTGTGATGCATGTGTTTGTGTGTGATGTATGTATGTATGTGTGTGTGTGTGTGTGCAAGCGTATGCCACTAATTATCTGGTGGCGTTTATATCAGTATACCTGGACCTCCCTTTTTTTAGTGTGTGTTGATATGGTTGTGAGAGTGTGTGTCTATGTTCGTTTGTGTGTGTGTGTATGTGTGTCTGTGTGTGTCAATATGATTGTATATGTGTGTTTGTGTGTGTGTGTGTGTTTGTGTGTGAAAGAGGATGAGGTAGAGAATAGTATTGTTTGTGTGTAGATGTGTTTGTGTCGTGTGGGAGGCATCAATGACGGTTATGTTGATAAATGGCG
>JAUEKZ010249274.1:5000-19934 GCA_031471865.1 Melibe leonina
GCCTTCCTTCACACTATGCGTCCCCAGATAGATTAATTCTCAGGCGATCGATCAAGGCAAGAGAAGAGTCATTGCAATCTCCGTTCATCGGTATTGCAGTACCTCCCCCCCCCCCCTCTCACTCACTCTATCTATCTATCTATCTATCTCTATCTATCTCTCCCTCTCTCTATCTCTCACTATTAATCCATCTATCTATCTATCTACCCATCTATCTATCTATCTACCCATCTATCTATCTATCTATCTATCTATCTACCCATCTATCCATCTATCTACCCATCTACCCATCTATCTATCTATCTACCCATCTATCTATCTATCTATCCATCGATCTACACATCTATCTATCTACCCATCTATCTACACATCTATCTATCTATCTACCCATATATCTATCTATTTCTCTAAAATAATCATCACCGCCCGTTCTGACTTTTTTTCCGTCTTTGTGTGAGCGTGCGGATGCATGTGTGTGTGTGTGTGTGTGTGCGTGTGCGGATGTGTGTGGTATCGGAAAGTAAATGAGATGGCGTGTTATGGATGGGGAAGGGAAATTGTTGTCTGACGTTTTCCCCTCGAATTTACGGACTTCGTGTCCAGGTGCCCTTTTGACGGAATACCTCATTTAATAATCTGATCGCCATTCCCATTCTCAGTCCCCTTACTGTAGAATAGATATGGGCCCAATGACGGGCGATGGGGGGGGGGGGGGGCAGGTTTGGACATCGGGTGGATATGATGATATTCCAGGAGGCAGAGGGATGGGGAATCGATGTGGGATGAGGAGGAGGTAGTGGGGTGAGGAGGAGTAGGAGATGGAGGGGGAAGAAGTTGAAGGAGAGAGAGGAGGCAGAGACGTTGAATGAAGAAGGAGGGAGAGTGGTTGGAGAGGGAGGAGGTAGTGGGATGAGGAGGAGATGGATGAGAAAGAGGAGGGGGAAAGGTTGGAGGAAGGAGGGAGAGTGATGGAAGAGGGAGGAGGGGTATGAGGCGGAGATGGGGAGAGGTTGGAGGAAAACGAGATGTTAGAGGAAAAGGAGGAGGAGGAGTGGTTTGAGGAGATGGAGGACGAGGAGAAGGAGAATGTTGTCAGACGGCGGATGTGATGTGAGTGAAGACGATAATAATGAATAGGTGGGAGAAGGGTAGTGGTGTCGAGCTGCCAGACATTGTAATGGTACCTATCGATGTTGTTATTATTTATTTATTTCATGCAACATTGCGGCTTTTACAGCTAAGTCTGATTCTAACCCAACTGAAATATGCAAAATTTTGAAAATGTACGTGTTCTTATACCAGATAAATCAGATTCCAATGAACTGATATAATATGCCAAAAGCCTGAAATTTGCAGTCCACGCTAACATTGACAGACACACACGCCATCCACACCCCATGCAATTGTTTATGCACACACACACATGCGCGCATAATAAATACTCACCTACTCACACACACACACACTCACACACACACACACTCACACGCACATAGACACACACACTCACACACTCACATACACATATACACACACACACTCACACACACACATACACACACATACACACACACACTAACACACACACTCACACACACTCACATACATACACACACATACACACACACACACACACCACAACGGGGCCTGGAATCACGTCGTGCCTCCGGTCGGGGATTTCGCAGTTCCGCATGCTGGCCACCGCCCCCCTCTGTTTACGTCCGGTCAAACCCCAGTTTGCGACCGTGAAACTTGAGGGCAAAGAGGAGAGAGAGATTCAGACATTGAGTGGGTGGAGAACAAAAATTGGACAAATGGAGAGTGAGAACAGAGAGAGAGAGAGAGAGAGAGAGAGAGAGAGAGAGAGAGCGAGAGAAAGCAACAAAGAGGGAATTGTGGGAAAGCAACATGTAGAAAAAAAGAGAGTTACAGAGAAGGAAGAGAGGAGTGGGAGCGCAACATGTAGAGAAAAAAAGAGGGAGGGAGGGAGCAGCAGAGTGGGAGAGCAACATGTAGAGAGAGAGAAAGAGATGAGGATGTTCCGTTCTTACATCCAACTGGCTGCAGCCTGTGCTTGTGCAGACCGGAAGTTGTTCGCGTGGCCTCGGCCATGTAGGGAGGGGTAGGAGGGAGGGGCAAAGACGACCAGTGCCCAGTGCCGAGTGTCGAGTGTCAACACCGCTCGCCCCCCCCCCCCCACCATGATGGCGGCCATGTCACGTCTCCCATCCAGATTACCTTGAACCTCTGCCAAGTGGTAAAGGGCCCTTGGGTCTCAGTCGCTCGTGTCGGAAGAAAAATGGATAACGTGAACGCGACGAGCGCAAAGCGAGCGTCGATTGTGTCAATGGATCATTGTTGTTATCATCGGCCGTATCGATTGGCGAGGAAGAAAGACAGTTATTGCCGAAACGTGAGCCCAAGGGGGCCGTGAGATACCCAGAGATGTTTTGGGCTGCATACCAGTGTGATGTTAGACTAGAGAAGATAGCAGGTTAAGAAGAATATGTACTGATCTGCCAACGTTGCATTATTTCATTAGTGATTTCATAACTTAGTTACTTAGAGTCCTGCTGTGTGTGACCTCATAAATAACGTAATACTTATTTTCTTCATTGAGCAACGGGGATGATGTCACCGGGTTTCTCTCTCTCTCTCTCTCTCTCTCTCTCTCTCTCTCTCTCTCTTTCTCTAATATATATATATATATATATACTTATCTCTAACTATCTCTCTCCCTCCCTTCCCTCTCTCTTCTCCCCCCCTCTCTCTCTCTCTCTCTCTCTCTATTTCCCTCTTTTTCTCTCTTTCTATTTCCCTCTTTCTCTCTCTCTCTCTCTCTTTCCCTCTCTCTAACTCTATCTACCTCTATCTATCTATCTATCTCCCTCCCTCTCACTCCCCCTCTCTCTCTCTTTCTCGTTGGCTGTGTCCATTGTGGAGAGTTCTGTGTGCTCTTCTTTCATTGTCATAGAGCCCCCCCCCCCCCCCCAATCCTACCCTGCCCCTATAATACATAATAGTTTCTCTCATGGGCCTTTAAAGGATAAAACGTGCATTAACCTTCATCCTACTAATTTCTGTTTCATTGACGGTTTACATAATCTTTATTCTGAATAATGTGTAGCCTGATTGAATACGCATTTTTAGAGGTTCTGACTGTGTCGTATCTTCGAACACCCAGTACAAACAAGCTCGTAGCTGCCTGACATAATTATATTACAATCCCTTTCAATGCTAAAGCCACCAAAACCTTCAAGACTTGCCTGTTCTTATACCAGATAAATCAGATTTTAGTGAACTGACATATGCCAAAAGCCTGCCATTCAGGCATATGTCCGTTGACTGAAATATGATTTATCCGATAAAATAAAATATACATTTTGAAGATATTGCATATTTCAGTTCGGATAGAATCATCCCTCGCTGTGAACGGGTTAATAATATTATGCAACATTGTGGCTTTGAATTACATTAACCGTTTCACAGCTAGGTCTGATTCTAACCCAACTAAGACATGCAAAATCTTGAAAATGTACGTGTAGCAATGAAAGGAGTAACTCGTGTTTACCTGGCGGTGTTTGATTAGTTTCCTGGTGTTGTTGTGCCGTGTGCAAATTTTTTTGTTTTAAAACAGAATGAGTGTTCTTTTATTTTACACCCTACTCATGTTGTGTTTGTGCTGTGTTTTTATGGTGCTATATTATTGTACATTTAGATTTTCACGTCTTCAAAATAGGGGGGTTGTGTCTGTTTATTGTCGGTGTAATATCCTTTTCTCACTTCATTGAAATAAACAGCTGCTTTGACGTGCAATTCCGTTCTTGTTTTTTGACCTGCTGTGCCATTTCAGTCGGAAATTCTAAGATGCGGTGAGGAAATAATGTGAACAACACAAATTTATGGATTTTGATCCTTTAAACTTCTCTAAATGTGCTACTCACTATTTTGTGATTCTGATCTGGCTTTTTCAATTTGACCTTCGGAAATGTCATGTCTGTGGCCAGATAGATAGCTTAATGCTAAAATAGCGGCTGTATGTGTGAACCGTGAACTTCTCCTGCAAGCCTGCTGACCTCAGCGTGTTTCTGATTTTTTTAAAGAGGCGCACTATTTTGCTTTCTGGGCAACCCGAGTGAAAATCCCACGTAATAAAATCGATATGTCCTCCACGTATTCACGGCCCGTTTTTGGAAGTAATCTTCGATAGATCGACTTCCTATCCAGAGGGTGGCATCCATTTTTTTTGTTTTTCATTTCTCAACCTAACGCTACGAAAACCGGGATAGGTTTCAGCTCCATGGGCCAAAAGGCTTTACAGGCCAGACGACTCCTCTGTGTTGTATCCTGATTACCACAGCCGGTGCGCGGGGAGACAGTTGTGTGTTTGTCTTCCAGTGTGTCCGTGTCCGGCTAGTTATTGTGCGCCTACGTGCCATTGCCTTGTGACTCTGCATTAGACTATACTATACAAGACTATGCCATAGCAGAGAGATACTTTGTCCGTTCTTCGTCCGTGCCATAGTGTGTGATTATCACGTGACGGAATCACGTGGGCTGACGTCATGGGACCGAGCCACCTGATCCCCACCCGGCCCTCCAAGACCAGCACCACCTCCAGCAATCTCGGGTAGGCTTACGGCTCTCACCAAAGATCATAACGGTCAAGATCCATTGCGCTTTTACATAACATTTTGACAGTAACGAGATATAATATATATGTGCGTGTGTGCGTGTGTGCGGTGTGTGTGGGTGTGTGTGTGTGTGTGTGTGTGTGTTTGTGTGTGTGCGGTGTATGTGTGTGTGTTAACGCTTTTTACTTATGCCCTTTACATTGAGTGAGGACAAAGCACAAATTTGTCTTTGTTAAAATTTGTCATTTTATTTCCTAATAATTGTAATTTTTTTAAGAAGGCGAAAGACTGAAAATAATGGAGGGTACTGACAAGGAACAACAGTATATTTTTTTATTAGAAGGAGAAGAAGAATGATGATGGTAATAATAATAATGATATCATTAATAATAATAATAATCTTCATCATGAAAAGGATAATGCTATAAGTTTATTTCTTCCAACCATGGAAATATTTTGTGTTTCTCGCCTTATCATTCCATTTAATCGCAGATGGGCCTGAAATGTTCACTGAAATCTGTTCATCTGTTATAAGAACAAGTTAATTTTGAAGATTTTGTTGTATCTAGCTATCTAGTAGTTTGAGAAATAATCGTAGTATTGAAAGGGTTAATTTGCATAAAAGGCAAAATATAGGACCTAGCATCGCCAGGAGTCTTGCTATATAAAATTCAGTGCTATGCTTGCCAAGTTATTTACTTTTATATTATGTATATTTTTTTAAATAAAATAAACGATTTCCAATGGAGGTGAGACCAAAACGTTGATTGCATTGCCAACTGGAAAAGAAAGAAAAGAACTTTAATATTTCATTACCGAAGCAAATGTGATGAAAGATGAGGAGCTAAAAAACTGAATCCAATTGCCGAGATTAGCGGAACGAAACTCTCACGGGAAATGAAGCACGTCATCTAAACCCTTTCACATTTTTCCAGGCGTGTGTGTGTGTGTGTGTGTGTGTGTGTGTGTGTGTGTATGAGTGTGAGTGTGAGTGTGTGTGTGTGTGTGTCTGTGTGTTGGATGGTGTTTCTCCTCGTGTGAATTATGTTTGTGTCATGTCGGTTCTTCTGTTTGCGGGTATGTGTTTGTGTTTTTATAATATGTGAACGTTCAGCAGTTTTGTTTTCCATTATTATTCTTTATTCATCAAACTGATTTGTGAAATCGGTTTTGACGGCACGGAGTTTTGGTTTGGGTTTTCTTACTTTTCAATATCGTTTTTCATGACAAGGGCACATCGACATGGACTGTCATTATTTTTAAAAAGGCGCGCAGCAATAACTTTTTCACCTCGAAGAGCGAGTCCAAATCTCATAGAAAGGCGTTTAGTTTTGGGAATACAGACATGTGGTTGCTCGTACTAAATTGTAAAATTATGTTGAGATAGTTAGTAGCTCCAGTCAAGTGCAATATGAGACTTATAGAAACCCCAATTGACCAATACCAGTGGAGTTTGAGTCAGAGATATACTGGGCAATCAGGCTATGAGATGTTTAATCTACCTCGATCTAATATTGATAGTCATCTTCCTTCCTACTTCCCTAGCACTGTCCAGTTATGGAACAGCTTGCCTATAACCGCACAGCTTGTTGACAACAACATTGAAGTCTTTAAAAATACTCCATCATATAACTGTAAGAAAGACCCTATACGTTATTGACTTTAAAAAAAAAAAGAAACGCTCGTTAAGTTTACGAGGTCTGTTTAGTCGATCACGTAAAAATACGCACTGACAGTAATGCTCGGTCCAGCCGATTCAATCTGTCAATTGGAAGAAGAAGAAGAAGATATATTTTATCTTTTGTTGTGGCTAATTTCTTGCTTACATTGATATTACTTTTACAGGCTAGCATCGGACTGACTAAATCTTTTGGGGGTTTTGTTTCTACAAAATGTGTTTCTGCTACGACATAATAAATAAAGATGGTGTGGAGTAACATGCCTTTTGGATGGTCATCTTCCCTTTTATGTGGCGTTCAAATACTTGGACCTTAATATCTCCGATATCATACAGCCATGGCTTTGACCACAAGGTTTCAAGTCTATTTTTTATCTTTCCAACTCTTTAAAAAAATGGTTGACGAGTTGTGTCTAGTCAACAATGTCATTTATTTTTTTGCGGAGGGGTGGGGGGCAGGTAGATTGCCAAGGAAGAGATTGACGAACTATCTAATTGTATTCATAATCTTTTTCACCCCCTCCCACCACCACCACCATCATCATCATCATAACCAACCATTATGACGACCACCATGCCCCACCCCCACCTTGACTACAACTACCACTATGACTATTACAGCTACTACCATTTCTTTGATCCCACCCACCACAGCATCACATACATCCCTGCCCCCACCACCACAGACAATAATGGAGGAGGAGGAGAAGAAGGAGAGAACACCACCACCACCCACCCGCCCTCACAAAGTCCCTTGCTACAGAAACTCTCTCAGTCACTCAGGTATGTACCAGCACCACTTCAGAACTGACTTTAACCCTTTCAATGCTAAGGTTAATTCCCAAACTGCTGACTAGGATACATCAAATTCATCAAGATTTGCATGATCTTATACCAGATAAATAAGAATTCAGTGGACTGACAAATGCCAAAAGCCTGCAATCTGATTGATCTACTATTTGAAGACGTAGATTTGAAAGATTTTACACTCTCTGTTTGGTTAGAATTTGACCTGATGTGAAATTGTTGAATTGTACCAATCCTCTTTACTTCTTGAGTGCATAGGGCCTCAATGGTGAAAATGATGCTAGTCTATCGCAGATGAATTTCTAAACTCCATAAATGGGTGGATGGGTACCCATCTTTTACCCCCAAGTAAAGTGAGACATTGGTGGACCTTGCCCAAAAAAACCAGTGTCCCTGGTAGGATTTGAACCTGGTGTTTATAGAATTTAAAAAAGTTATAAAGTGGAGGCTTACACAGTGCTGGTATCCACAAATTGTGCTCATCGCACTTCACACTTTTAAGTTTCCCCGGTCAGCAGCAAACATTGAAACACAGAACAAGACAAGCGCCTCTTTGGCATGTTACAATTTGTTTGTGTCCGAAAAAGAGACTGCTGTATGGCGGGCCAGGTACCCATTTCACTGCTGGGTCAATAGTGGGGTGTTTTGGTCCTGGAAAGAATTCAGCTCCTCAGGACCTTCAGCACAACAGTCTGATGCTCTATCAACTGAGCTATTGCACCCCCGGGCTCTGTGCTGAATTTCAACCAGTTTTTCCACCATGCCTGCCAAAGACTGCCACTTACCAATAATTTTTTATTGAAAATTCTTGTTTCCCAGCGAGGACAAGCCTGCCACTCCCCCATCCAGTCTGCCCGATGTCCCCCTCGACTCATCCAGCACAAACTCTGATGGCAAAGTCACCTCCCCTGGCCAGAAGACGCTGCACTCGGACGGATCCACAGCCGTGGGTAACCAGGCCTGGGGTCCGCCCCGCACTGTGGAGCTGGTACGGGAGGCGGGCAAGAGCCTGGGCATCAGTATTGTGGGTAAGGCCAACAACTTCCTGTCCACTCTCTGCCTTGGTAATGAGAACTTAAACAGATCTTTGTCATCACACAAGATTCTCGGTTGTGGTTTTGATTTCTGAATTTTATATCTTTTTGTTATGATATTGCCTTTCATTTCTATTGCTCTCCTCACTTAAGTATTGATAAGGAGATGTGGTTTTAATTACTTCTGGATTTTATCTTTTTATTATGATATTACCTTTCATTCCTATTGCTCTCTTCATTGAAATATTGGTTAGGAGTTGAATTGCATCTCCTTGGTCTTTGTGATAATTTGCCATTTTGATTGCAAATGTTGAAAAGTTTCTCCAATCATTAATTATTTAGCAGTCACTTTGTTCCCCAGTTTTTAGGATGTTTCTACACAATTAATAAGCATACCCTGTGTGATTCCTGCTACATTCCTTTAGTTATTGTTGATAAACGCTGTTGCCTCTTCTGTGTGCTTGTCTTATAGTACTCAGTGTTCTTTTGATTACTTTTTTACTACCAGGTGGCCGTGTCGACATGTTTAATGTGTCCCAGGAGCACAGCAACGCGGGCATTTTTATCAAACACGTGTTGGGTGACAGTCCAGCGGGCAGGAACGGCACCCTGAAGAAAGGGGACAGAATTCTGGAGGTACAACTTCCAATCAAATCAAATCGTGTCATACATTTTTAAAACCTTGTACTAAGAAATAAATTGAAATCTAATGCCAATATGACATGGCAGCAACCAACCAACCAACAAAGTTTAAATGGAATTTTATTCAAGGGAACCAACTGAGTTTTTTTGTCTCTTCATTCACAGTCATGTAGAAATTATGTTGCTTTTTTGTGTACTTGCCTCCCCTTGTCGTTTTAAGAATGACTCATAAATCACCAAATATTATAAGTTCCTAAGTATGTCCTGACCTTTCTCTGCAGGTCAATGGCAAAGATGTCCGCAATGCCACACACGATGAAGCTGTGGATGTCATCCGCAACTCTTCAAGTCCCATCACTTTTGTTGTACAAAGTCTTTCATTTTCAAACCCAGTAAGTTACCATTTTGACAGTCTATTTTGTGCTACAATTCTTGTGTTTTGTGCGGCTTTTTTTTTCCTCGTTAAGTAAGTGATAACCCTAACATCCAAACCTCTGTGTTCTTAAGAAGTGTATTTTAACTCTACCGTGCTTGCTTTTTTACCAGCGATTGCATTCCTCTTGTTATTTCTCACACAAGGAGTTGACTAGCCCTTGCTTCTTCAAGGGATGTAACTAAATTTTATGTCTGCTGTGGTATTATCACTGGTTAAGTCCCTTGTTAGGTCATGATTTCATGCACCCGCAAATCGCTTCCTTTGTAATAACGGAAGTCTCACTACGCCCGCTTTTTCTGTCATCTTGAAAACCCTCATGCAGCATATTTGCTAACTTTGCCTGGGACATTTTATTATCTAAAAGTACAGTTTTTATGTTATTCAAGATGGCTTCAGGTACGAATAGGGTCGATACATTTGGGTATAGGTGTCAAACTAATGACCAGACTATTCATACATGGATTGCTCTATGCCATGACATGTTCCACAACCGACCAGCCCAAAAGCCACATTGTGCTCATTGGTAAGGTTGACAGGCGCCTCTGGTGGGCACAATTTCTCTCTCTTCTCCTTTGGCTTTATCTATCATCTCACTTTTTCCAGCACTCTCTCCAGTGCTCCCTTAACAAGCATACACACACACAGCTGTTTTGTATCTGTTCGCTCAGTCTTGGTCCTGCCTGTCGTCCTAACAGACGTAGAGTAATCCCCCATATTTTACATTATGGTACCTATCTACAGGGTGACCTGCTATCTAGAAGGACGGAGTACTTTTGTAAACAAAAGGCGGTAGAATATCCAGGGATGTGTATGGCAGCCCTCATCTGTTTGTGTGTCCTGCTTTGTGATTGTGAGAGGTGATTTTTTTTTTCCTGTGAATCACCTCTGTGTCACCTTTTTCCTGACCTCTTCGGCATTAGTTTGTAAACCCTTTTCTAGCTTTGTGGGCTGCGGCACACTTATTTTCAGGCTTCTTGGAAAGTTCTCAGTAGTAGCATCCCTGTTTTCAGGCTTTTGGCATTTGTCAGAAGCCTGAAATCTGATTTATCAGGTGTAAGAACACATAAGTTAAAATATTGTTTTGCATGTTCTGTTTGGTTACAATAAGGATCCGCGGTGAAAGGCTTCATTACATTATAATTCTCACTTCCTCTTTTGTCTCAGCCTGGAGATTTGGACTCGTCACAGCTGCGGCCGGTCCAGTCCTTCGAGGAGGCCCACCGAGCGGGCGTGGCAGCCCAGAACTCCGTGGCTTCCTCCTCCCTCAGCAGCACCCCTCAGCAGAGCTTTGACCAGAAGGGGGAGTCCTTTGAGGACAGTGAGGAGGAGGATGAATACCACTACACCAATAGTGCGTTCCTTCTCACTCTATTATCTCTCTACTAACTCTGCCTTTCTCTTTGTCTCTCATCTCTTTCAATCTGTCTACATATTTATTATTCAAGGAATACAAACTGCTCACTGTATTATCTCTCTGGGTTGTTGTTTTTTTGTTCCTCTACTAACTCTGCCTTTCTCATTGTCACTCTATCTCTGTTTCAATCTGTCTATTTATTATTCAAGGAATTTAAACCGCTCACTCTACTATCTCTTCGTCTTTTTTTTTTTTTTCTCCACTAACTCTGCCTCTCATTGTCTCTCTTCTCTTCCAATGCTAAGTCCACCAAAATCTTCAAGATTTGCCTGTTCTTATATCAGATAAATCAGACTTCAGTGGATTGACATATGCCAAAAGTCTGAAATTTCAGGCTTTTGGAGGCTTTTGGCATATGTCAGTCCACTTAAGTCTGATTTATCTGGTATGAGAACACAATTTTTAAGATTTTGCATAATTCAGTATGGTCAGAATCAGACCTCGCTGTGAAAGGGTTAATCATGTCCAAAAGGCTGTTAAACAGGCCAACCTCCTGTGTCTATCTATTTATCTGTCTCCCTTTCTGTCTTTTCTAAAACAAAATTATAGAGGCACTGCTAATCTAGATACATATATCTTGCTTTCTTCTCCTCTGTTTTTACAAACCAATCACCCATCTCTTCTCCCTCCTTCCAGAACGAGTCCAAAGGAAATACAATGAGTTGCCGGGGACGATACAGCTGGTGGATCTGAATCGAGGTAATGCGGGAATGGGCCTGGGCCTGGCAGGGAACAAGGACCGCAGCAAGATGAGTGTCTTTGTGGCAGGGATCCAGCCTGAGAGCCCCGCTGCCAGGGACGGACGCATTAAGGTTGGGGATGAACTACTGGAGGTGAGTGGTCAACTGGCTGGCTGCATGCGCGCGTGTGTGTGTGTGTGTGTGTGTGTGTGTGTGTGTGTGTGCATCCCTTTATCTCTATGATATTATGTCAGTCAGTCTTGGCAGCTGATCCTTTGTAAGATAAATAAGATTTCGCTTGACTGACATACCGAAATCCTTGGGATAATATGTCAGATTTAATGGGTATAAGAACATGTAAATTTTGAAGATATTCTGTATTCTGTTTGGTTAGAATCAGACCCCGCTGTGAATTTTCTTCTCTCCTCAGGGTTTTGTTTATCTCTGACTATGATCAATGTTCATATTGACATTATTCTCCTCAGGTGAATGGCATTAACCTGCAAGGTCTCAGTCACCTCAACGCCTCGGCCGCCATTAAAGGGGTGACAACCCCTGTTGTCAAACTAGTCACTCACAGGTAACTCTCTACATTTGATGCTGGTGGGGCTGTTTGGGATGGTGGTAGTGTTATTACATGGAATTTTTTATTAGTCCCATATTATATATATATGCTAAGGATACCAAAATCTTCAAGATTTGCCTGTTCTTATACCAGATAAATCAGATTTCAGTGAAATGACATATACCAAAAGCTTGAAAGTCAGGCTATTAGCATATGTCAGTGCGCTGAAATCTGATTTATCTGGTATAAGAAGAGCAAATCTTGAAGCTAGTGCATATTACAGTTTGGTTAGAATCAGACCCCACTGTGAAAGGGTCAAGTGTTTTTTTATCGATGAGATCAAAATATGAAGAGTTTAGATGATATTGGTATGATAAGCAATAGATGATATGAGGATGGCTCTAACCTTAAACATTTTTCATGCAAAAGCTCTCACCTGTTATTCTCCTTGTGTGGTAGGTTAATCTCTGCCTTTCATTCACCAACCGTTTGCTTTTTCCAGCTTTTTATTTTTGGATATCTCTCTCTCTCTCTCTCTCTCTCTCTCTCTGTATGTCCTTTTCTTTCTTTCTCTTTCATACTATACCTTCTTTCTCTTTTCTTTGTTTCTCTCTTCTATATTTTTATAACCCTGTTTCTCTATAGACCTTCTCACTCCACTTTCTCCCCAGAGATTGTCTCTCAACTTTCTCTCTATACTCTCTACGCTTTGCCTCAACACTTTCTCTCTATGCACTTAACTTTTCCTAGTCCTATCTACACTTGATGTGTACGTCTTGTTTCCAATGTTTGACCATCATTACACACCTGCTGTTGTTTTCTTTCTTCCTGGCTGACCAGGCGAGACGATTACTTGGACCATATGGCGGTCAAGCCCCTGCGCTATGGAGGATCCAGCCAGTTTGATGTAAGCACCACCCCTCTTATTTCTCTATACCACTGTCTGTCTGGACTGTCCTTCCTCTATTCCACTGTCTGCTTGTTCATCTATATGTCTGTCAGCCTGCCTTGCTAAACTATTTTATTAAGTTTAAAACAAAGGGAGGGTTGACAGGCTAGTGGTAGACGACGACAAGGACAAAACAAGACACAAAAAATTGACATTTCTGCCCTTGTTTTACCACTGATACCCATTGGCCTTGCAACCCCCCCCCCCCCCCCTGCCCCCCTTTTACTACCATTTTATTAAGTTTCCTGTTATAACCGAAAAAGGTCTTTTCTGTTTGGGATGGTTACATTTCACTACTGTCTTCAACCATATCTAGCATTTTGTGTATTTTGTCTTTTTTTGTTGTTTTTTTAAGTTCTATGGATAAGATATTTTGTCTATTCATTAAAATATGTTTTTGGTTAGGACTTAAAAAACTTAAGACACTTTTTGATTGGTTTAAGGGGTTTTTTTACCCAAAAAAGTAGAAAATTTGAACGGGCAATGAATTGATTTGTATTGATTGAAAAAATTCAAATGGCTGTGAATTAATTTGTATTTAAACTATTGTCTTGTCCATGCTCAATAGTTAGTATGATATTTTATTTAGACTCTTCTTCCCATAGTTTGTAAATATAATATAGTTATAATGATAAGCAGTTCATGGTCAATCAGCTTATGTGCATTTTCTTACCCGTCTGCAACAGAAGCAATCAGTCCCACCAGTGACTGTCGCCGCCCCCTCTTCTGACTCCCCGCCTTCTAGTGGGCGGAGAGAATCTCATGACTCCGCCCACAGTGGCTCAAGCCCCGCCTCCACTGCCCAAGACGGCAACATCAGGGTCATCAAGCTACAGAAGGTGAGTGTGAGTCAGTGAGGGGTTGTGTTGTCGGTGGCGTTTTAACTAAAAAGAAGGTATATCAATTTTTTGCGAAACTGAGTTATAAACAATGTCATATAGTTCAAAACATGGCGCATCAAATGCGCTGGGTCTGTTTTCATTACTTGAAAAATAAAACGACCAGAGCAATTTTCAAAAGCAGTATATTCAATAGTGGGATTTTCAAATTGCATATTTTTATGGGAATGATTGCATACTTTTATGTAAAAGATAGTATGTGGAACAGACTGTTTGTTTTTTGTTTTTTGTTTGTGTTATGTGGTATTGATGGATTTGGACAGAAATGAAATTCACAGTCTTGTAACAAATCGAATTTAAGCCATTGAATCCAAGTTTCAACTCTCTACCTTCGAATTAGAATGAGCTAGAGAAAAAAATAAGTTTTTTGGCTCTGGTGAACATTTTGCAAAAATGGATATACTGTATTTTAGATTAAAAATCCAGTTCTGTGTCTGGTATGATATTCAAGGGTAGCATATGGTCACAGGATATTTACTTGCACTGTCTTGTTACCAGTTCGTAGGTCAAGTGGTAGAGTGTTAGTCACGGAACTGGTAGGTTGGGGGTGGGGGGAGGGGGGGTTTGAACTTCGGGCTGCGTCATATGCCTAAGATGTTAAGAACGGCAATTTTGCAGCTGTCCTGCCTGGAGCTCCTCGGCAATATGGGAACATTGCTAAGACTGGTTAGCCTGGTGTCAGTATACCGTGACTGTGAGATATTCCAGTTTGCTTTTCGATGCTTCTGCCCTAGGCCTTCATCAGGGCAAAGATGACAGGTTTCAGTTACATAAAGAACGTAGAAAGAAGCAAAGAAAAAATTCTAGGGCTGAAACGTTGATTTTGTGTCTTGTTTTGTCCTTGTCCGTGTATATATTGGTAGGTAGGTAAGTAGGTGTGTCACTGTATGTATTGGTAGGTAGGTTGGTAAGTAGGTATGTCAGTGTATGGATTGGTAGGTAGGTAGGTAGGTATGTCGGTGTATGTATTGGTAGGTAGGTAGGTAAGTAGGCGTGTCAGTGTATGTATTGGTAGGTAGGTAGGTAAGTAGGTATGTCAGTGTATGGATTGGTTGGTAGGTAGGTAGGTAAGTAGGTATGTCGGTGTATGGATGGGTTGGTAGGTAGGTAGGTATGTCGGTGTATGGATTGGTTGGTAGGTAGGTAGGTAAGTAGGTATGTCGGTGTATGGATTGGTTGGTAGGTAGGTAGGTAAG
>JAUEKZ010249385.1:1013-17450 GCA_031471865.1 Melibe leonina
TTTTTTTTTTGCCCCCCCCCCCCCCCCCCCCCATATGATTTGTTACTGCCAGTTTGGTCACTGCACTAGCAGGTTTTGTATTTAAAGTGTTGTTGGTCAGAGACCTAAGACAGCTGACAAGAAGGATGATGTCAAGCATTAACTACGATAGAGACATAATGTCAGTGGGTGACAAAGTGGTCCAAAAATTGAAGAGTAAGCTGCGATGACTGATGTTGTGCCTGGAATAAGACGCTTTACCTCACTTACCCAAGTTATAGTGCTGCTCTGCTGCTGACACCTGTGATTTCCAAGTCTTCCTTTGAGGCAGGAGCAAAGGATAAATTTTTCCTAGGAGAGAAATGAAGGGAATTTCACTTTATTTTTTACTTTTACTTTCATGATAATGCAGGGCTTTTACTTTCTCTCTTCTTTTCCACAGGATCTGTTCCCAGCCTTCTGCATTCACAGTGCAGGCCCTGATGACCGTCTGCCAACTGCCAGCACATGCATGAACTTGCTAAGGCTTCCAGTCTTCCGAGATCAAGAAACATTGAAGACCAAACTGCTGTATGCAATTGAATCGGAATCGGGGTTCGAGTTGAGTTAACCCAACTAAGATAATCTATTTCCTACCGGATGTGATGTTAATAATAGGATGTGAAAAAGAATATGAATGCTATAATCTTATTTATTGTGTTGGTAGAATATAAATGTACGAATATTTATCATATTTGATAAATCATATCACCATGTATTTTACTTTTATAACAGTTAAATGTTTAATTTTACCAATACATCATAGGGGCGAGAAAAATTATTTTTAAGAAGGATGTCATTTAATTGGCTTCACTGGTCATCCCTGCGATGTGCTTTCCCATTGAAAGGTCATTTACTTATGGTTATTCCAGAATGTTTAGCGGACAAGACTTTCTATAGTGCATTTTGTAATATGAGATTTTTCTTCATGGTCATTAGTCTGAACTGAATTCCATAGACCAAAAATGTTTTTTCTAATTTTGTAATTGTAAGCTGTTATGGTCATTTTAGATGAATTACTTTGGAATCTTATATAAGTATTATATGTGAAAGTACAGTACATAGCAAAACATGAAATTTAATCACCTTACTAACTCTCGGCATTTGTTTGGCTCAATTTGCTGTGCATTTGTTTTACGTCATATGGGCAGTAAGCTGGTACAGTTATTTTAACAATTACCATTTGGGGTGATGTGTTAATATGTGTGTGTGATGGTGTCATTAAAAGTGATGTGAATGTTTTTGAGGCTTGATGCATCACTGACTTAACTTAAACTACTGGCGCCATAGCTAATTTGAAGAGCATCCACCTTTGCACTGGTTTGTAGGGAGTATGTCTCGCTCAGCCACGTGATACGTATGAAGTAAAAATTTACACTTTAGCAGCTGCCTTGCCAGGTGCTCGGCATTATGGGAACAATGCTAGAACTAAACTGGTTGCGTCATTTAGAGGTAACTTTGACCGGGTGTTTGGCAGCTTGTTAACTTTTTTTTTGAGAGCTCTGCTCTTGTTATGACCTAAAATTGTGTTGAGAGAAAGGTGTGGTTGATTTAAAATTGGTAACAGCTGTTACCATAATGCCTTGCGCCTGGTGGGACAGAGATGCCAATTGTAACATCTCAGGTATGTGGCTGGAGTTTGAACCACCGTCCTACCACCAGCTCTAAGTCTAAGGCAGACCACTCTGCCATCCTAATGAGCTACTAGGTGGGAAACTGCCTGTGCTATGTGTAGCATTTGAGGCTTTGTATAGTCATGAAGTCTTTGTTTTTATAGCATTGGATATAAAATACAAAATTGTCATGTAATGTACAGTGTCTTGTATGCAAATTTGAAAATTTTCACAATGTTTATTTAAGAATCTTTGAATAGGTTTGAAAAATAAACAAAATGTTTGAAAAACTAGACATACGTATGAATTGTCATTGTTTCAGAATTCAAATTAATTTTTACAAGTTGTTTCTTCTCTTTTATTTTAGCTTCACCTATCTTCTTACTTTTTCAAGCACTTTCGTCTTAAATAAACATACACACGCGACTGTTTAAAAAAAAATAGAATTCTATTATCAGTGGATGGTTGGTGGATGCTTCTTCAGTTTGCTTTACCAACATCTTATTTTTCCCAACATTCTCTCCAGTGCTCCCTAACAAGCATACACATACAGCTGCTTGTAATTTGTATCTGTTAGCTCAGTCTTGGTTCTGCCTGTTGTCCAAACAGATTGTGGTCATCCTCTTTTACATTTTGGTAGCTAACTACTGAGTCACTTGCGGGCGCCTCTGGTGGGCACTTCTGTTTTTTGTCTTTTGGCTTCAATATCATCTGACTTTTTCCAGCTCTCTCTCCAGTGCTCCCTTAACAAGCACACACCCACACAGCTTTATTGTATCTATTAGCTGTCTGGTCCTGTCTGTTGTCCTAAAAGACTTATGGTCAGTCTCCATGTTTTGCACTGTGGTACCTAACTACAGGGTCAATTGCTATCTAGGACGGAGTACTTTTGCCCACAAAGGGCGGTAGAACATCCTGGGTCACTTTATAGCTAAGCTTTGAGTTGAATACATTCCCAAGCACTATTGTGGTCTAGGAAGACTCAGGTTATTCTACCACCCATTGTGTACAAAAGTACTTAGCCGTAGCCCTTGCAGACAGCAAGTGACCCTATAGTAAAACAGACTTTTTAGTGTTTTTATATAATGGCTGATCCATTCCACTGCCAAAAGTTGATGGTGGTGGGTGAACAGCAGGTGGCGGTATAACGAGGTTTGAGTATGTTTTATCATAAGTCTGGGCGCTTATATATAGCAGCTGCAAGCGCCCTAAAACTCTCAATAAACAAACAAAAGTCTTGCGTGCTGTCCTCACAAACTTCTTGTCATACCTCATGTTTTATATTTACTTCAGAGAAGAGCCACTCACTGAGTGGGTACGGCTGAGTACTTCTGCATATGAAGGGCAGTACGCTTAGTTATGCTTGTTGAGGGAGCAATGGAATGGAGAGAATTGGAAAAAGTAAGAAGATAAGTCAAGCCAAAAGAGAAGAAACAGAAGTAGCTTTTGTAAACTACCCACCCTCTCAAAATCACAGAGAGAACACACAATGATGACAACCAACATTCATTATGGTCCTGGCAGACCCAGGATATTTTACTTATACCGCCCTTAATGTACAAAAGTACTCAGTCCTTTCTAAATAGCAGGTGACCATGTGTAGTTAGCTACCAAAATGTAAAACTTAAGGGGGATGACACAAATCTGTTTGGACAAAAGGCAGGACCAAGACTGAGCTAGCAGATGCAAAACAACTGTGTGTGTATGCTTGTTAAGGGAGAACTGAAGAGATAGCTGGAAAAATTATGATATGTAAAGCCAAAAGAGAAGAAATAGATGAAGTGCCCACCGGAGGTGCCTGCTAACCGCCAACTTCTCTTAGTGTAGTGCACACAAAGATTGGTGGAGTGAAGCTTTGTCTTTGCAGATTTTTCCCATCTCTCATGTTATCCAATTTCTCTTTTCACACAATTCCAAAAAATCAATTTTTACACATCACATTTTCTATAAAACTTTTATTAATTTTTTTGTCTGTTTGGTTAACAATGAAGGTTTTCACATACATAAAAAATCAATAAACAAGGATGATTTATATAAAAGGTATGATCTAAGTATGAATGTTAATTTTTAAGAGAGAGAGGGAAAAAAACCCTGAAATTATGTTCTTTAATTAATGCACAAATTTTAAGAGTAGGAAATTTATTTCAATGGATGTTATAGTTATAGAAAATAACCTTTTCCTATAGAATTTCCTGAAGTTGATTATAATAATACATAACGCTAGATTAAAAAGTAAGGATGAATCAGTTCATTACAAATATCTAAAGAAAAGCTTAAATTCCTACTTTAATTCAGAAGAAGGAAAAATAATTGGGTTGGCAGATGGACTCAGAGAGTCCACCAGACAGGAAGACCCTCTACCTCAAAGTAAATGTATGAGTATGAGGCATAACTGTGATCCTTAATTAAGGACATTCCTACTACATGCTCAGTTCAACTGGATCAAATCTGGACTGAAGGCCAAGTGATTTAGACCGCTCCTTCATTATCTTAATATTCTTTGATCTTTTAGTTGACCTTTTTGTTTGGCTGGATTCCATAGTTTTTTTTTTTAAACCATTAACTCTACCATAAATCTGCAACACTTTTGTTTATTTGTTAAGAGTTTAAGGGGCTTCCAATTAAGGTTATATCTACAAAGCAAGGATATTCAATCAACTATAATTGCATCTTTATATGTATTAATGATTGATGAACAAAATAATCAAACAAAAGAATTTGACATGAAAGAAGATACTGGGTACATCACCATGTATCAAGTTGATATAAAACAAAAGGGCATGGTGTAATCAAGGGTGAAGGCAATTCATTCTTTAAATAAAAAAGAGCAAAAAATCTAAGACTCCTTTAATCTTTAATCTATTTCACTCACAAGTCACCATAACAAAAAAATAATCAATAGAAGGAAGCCTCCAGTCCAGATTCTGTCCAATTAACTTTACATCATACATGAAAAGATATGCCTATCCCAAACTCGGTATGACTGTTCAGTATCTTAATCTTAGTGTAATAATCTGATCTCTAAAGTGATGCACCTTTTCATTTTTTAATTTAGCAATAGAATATGCCAGTATTAAAAAAAAATATCCTGAGGTTGTTAGAAGTACAAAAATTTCAAATCACTAGCACCATTCGACATGCTTATCAGACTACTTGGGGTGGAGTAGAGTTTTAACCCTTAGCATGCTATATTCAACTATTTTTCTGAGACGGGTGGTTCAAATCCCTATCCCATAAAATGTTCAGAAATGGGAATGAAAGAGTGCCAAAAATCACTTATAAAGTTAAGGGTTTAACAAAATCCTTTTTACTTATAGTTAAAATTCTTTGCATCAAAACAAAATCTATTACAAAAAGGAACAGTAAATTGAGCTAGTTCCAATCATTCATCCTCAAATCCCCTTAACTTTTTAAGTTGACAGCTATGACTCACAATTTAATAAAATTCCTACACAGAGCTCTTTTAGCACTTTTCAAGAAGGCAAAAGGCAAAAAAAGATAAAAACAAGTCTTAAATATGTCACTAGAGTAGAAATTTCATAAACTTCTACATATTGGTGTTTTCAGACATGAATGCTTTTGGAGAAGAAAACAAAAACACATGAAACGTATTAACATACGCTCTAGAAAGAAATGAGATAATTGACAATTTGTTAGTACAATATCAAAATGTAAACTTAATGTTTTTAAAAACAAAATTATGCCCAGTATGAAATGAAATTTGAGGAATTTATTCTCCCACGGTATAGTTATCTTACTATAGCAATCAAGATGTTAACAAACCATCAAAAGAAACATTACCACATTAAGCATCTTAAAAACTAGGAAAATACCCATATTATTTCATCATTAAAAAAAAATCAAAGTTGAGGTTAAAACTTTTTTCATAGCTTCGTTACCATGATTATAAGACATTTTTTATTAGGATTCAAAAATTTCAACTAATACATTTTTTCTTACCTAAATTACTACATACAAAATATCTCTTACAACATCAAAAAAAATTGTTTAAATCAAAATTCATTTTCACTCAACATAACATTGCAGACAACATTCAACATGACATAAAATTTCCCATTAAGCCAAATCTTTGAGTCAGAGAGGAAATCGTCATTCAACTTTTAAAAACTAGAAAAACAAATTAAAATGACACCTGAGAGAGAATGCTGCGTTCAGGTTCATTCATTCTTGTATGGTTTCGGATATTTTTAACCATTGAAGAGAACCATGTATCTCAGGGCAATCTGATCAGCATTGTGAATAATGTATTCATTGTGAGCAATCCAGGCAGGCGGGTGATAATTCATCTCTGTCACCTGACCCAAGGACAAGGATGCACCTGCAGATACAAAGTTCAATCATGTTACAAAAGTTCAACCCATTATTAAATGAGAGGCCACTTAAATTCTACTAATACTTTCCACACTGAATTTAATTAATGATGCAAGTCTTAAATGAAAACACAAAAAGGAACAAAAACTCCAGACGTTTCTGTTAACAATATTTCAACAAAAATGAAAGAATGCTGTAAAAATTAACCTCCAAATGCCACACTGAAGACAGTTTTAAAAGTGAAGATTCTCAACCATTTTTGAAAATCTTCATCGAAAAGTGAGAAATAATATTAGCTTACCAAAAGGAAAACGGGCATCAAAGTCAACAATAGGTGCTGCTCTTCCAAGAATCTTAAGACTATTGATATCCGAGTCAAGATGATCTTCATCTCCATGAGACACGTCAATCTTTGAATTACCAAGGGCAACCTGGAAATGAGATGACATAAGCAGAAAGATGATTTACATTTTTTTTAAAATAATTTAACTTTTATTAAAAATTGCTGTCCCCCTACATGCCGGCAAGCCTTTTTGTTTGTTTGTTTGTTTGTTTGTTTATTAAGAGTTTGAGGCCGCTTTCAACAGCTATGGTCATATCAGCCCGAAGGGAGTAAATAAGTTGACATATTAGTTTAAAGAATAGCCAGACTTGGACCCTGCAAATATACCTAGACATACATCCCTAATAGTCTAAAAATTGACTTAAATGGCAATCAACATATATTCTAGCATAAGATAAGATAACTTTATCATGAGTTTAATAATAGAATCAAAGTACGCCAGAATCAAGCCTTTTAAACTATTAATGAATCTCTAGTCAATATTTAATCAGAGATAGACTACTTTTGGTGATCCCTAATAGTTTAAAAAAGACCTAAATGACAATCAACATACAATATTCTAGCATAAGATAAGATATGATAAGATAACTTTATTGATCCTCAACGGGGGAAATTATTTTATAATGTTACTTACAGACATAGGGATGCGCTATACGACAGAAAACAATAAGGTAAATAGGTAAAAATAAATAATAAACATAAATTATTAGATAAAAAATATAACATAATGGATAACAGATTAAAAAAATTAATTTCATTAACCCTTTCACTGCGAGGTCTGATGCAAGCCCAACTGAATTATATGCAAAATCTTAAAAATGTATGTGTTCTTATACCAGATAAATCCGATTTCAGTGAACTGACATATGCCAAAAGCCTGATTATCAGGCAAGTTTTAAGGATTTTGGTGGCCTTAGCAGTGAAAGGGTTAAATGATTTTCTAAAGCATAATACATACCTCACACAAAAGAATGAGTTTACAATGGGATTTTGGATTATGGTTGTGGCAATAATGGACGCTCTTCTGAAAGGTGTCAGCAAAGTAAATTCCCTGATGACAAATAAAGAGAATGTGAAAAGATAATGAGATATTTCCTAGAAATGTCATCCCTATAACAATCTTGTAGTTAAGTTCTAGAATACTGGTTGGGCAGTGGATAAAATTGATCTAGGTTGTAAAAATGCATATTTCCAAAAAAGTTTAAGATCTTAATTAAATTTAGCACCTGGACTTAAAAATCCTCTGCAAGTATAAATTTTTCTTTAAGAGTAAGTAATCACTAACACAGTAGGAACTGAGACAACAGAAACAGTTTTAAAGAGTTTATAAGGCTTCTTGCCCAACACATAAATAATAAAAGAGGGATCAAATCAGGGGGAGGAAGGCAATAATGATAACAAAAGCAGTACTCAGAATCAGAAAAACAGAGTGAAAAGTGAGTGAGTGGGACTTCCACTTTCTCACCATGAATGACATTTTACCTCTCCAAAGAGCTGTCCACTCCAAGGTACCTCAGGGGGCGCCACCAGCAAACCCCTGGACAGGATGGAGATAAAGTTGGACATGCTACTGCCATGCCACAGCAGCTGGTGGTTGGGAAGGTTGGTGGCAGCCAAACGCTCATTCTCTCCTTCCCGAGATATCTTAAAGATCCTATTGATATTGGCTGTGGGGACTGTAAATAAACCAATAGAACACACAAAAATTCACACATTTATACAAAAGTATGCTTTGTATTTTTGACAACCATAATCAAGTAGTACTAGTAGTAATATGAGGGGAAAAAATTATGCAAGGATGGGAAATCTTTGAGACAAATAAATTTTTTTAAATTTGATGTATAACTAATAGCTGTGTTACTTTCACTAAATCTATGAAACCATTTTCAAGGAATAAAAAGAAAAGACAGAAAGAAGATAATGCAAAACATTTCCCGACCTGAGGCATGAATATTGGTGAGGATCAATTGTGTCTCTGGATGCTCCTCCGGTAATGGCTGGATGCTGCATCCCAAGCAGTTATAGATGTAGTCCACATGGTTCAATTCTGCAAAGGTTAGTTAGGAAAAATCAATCAAAATAAATACTTCATGCTGTTTTTGTTTTTCAACTCAACAAATCACAAAAAGCAAAATGCTATGCCTGCACCCGTAATTTTCTTTCTTCCTATGGAACAAATAACATTACCATATATATTCTATCATTTAATGTTAACCGCAACAGATAACCAGTTGTATTTTCATTATTTCCAGATTGCAGGCTTAGCAATTTGCTTTAAACGATTTGTTTGGTTTAAACATTTTTTTTAAATCATTGCCCTCAGCACCACACCAGCATTATAAGTATATGATGATGATGATATTTTAAATGGCAGGAATTATAAGCTAGTTGAGGATTTTCAGCAAATTAAGTAGTGGAATTGTATCTTGCTTTTAATATAGCAGTCCTCTATAAAGAGGTAATGAAATACACTTGCTCTACATAGACTATAAAAATCAATTCTATATCTTTACATGACATCTTCTAAATTCTTAGAGACAATAACTTAACATTGTGACGATCCTCTTGATAGTTTGGAAGGTACTCAATATCTGAGACAAAATATCACTATTTTTTTTTTTTTAAGTTTCAGTCAGGAATTTCAATGGATGTTGCTGTCTAAGAATGATACCTTGTACATCAAGTTAAACAGATGGGTAATAAAATTATGGAACAAATCTCAAACCTTACCTTTTTTAAAATTAGCACCAAGCAAAATTGTGTTGGCAATCTGTAAATCCAGGAGATCATTTAGAAGTTTCGTCTGCTGCCGTAAGGTTTTCTTATTGTTGATGGGTCGAATACTCTCATCTTGGAATCCAGAGATAGGTACCAAGTGGTAAAACTCATTTGTAAGTTTTACAAGCTACAATAAACCAAGGGGGGAAAAAGCTACATAAAAAGATACTCAATAATCTGACACAGAAATACTTAAAATTAAAAATACCCACCCTCCCAAGAGCACTCCAAATTTCTCCTTTGACCAAGACTTGCACAAAAATTGTATTAAGTTAAGTTTGGGAATAATCAAAATATCTATATTTTTCCTTATATCAAGAACAATACTACACAAGACTTTGATAAGTTTGTTAAACCTTAACTTTCTACGCCATTTTGGGCACTATGTCATCCCTATTGCTAAACATTTAAGGGGATAGGGATTCAAGCCATCCAAGCTACCGGAATGGAACTTTCAAAAGCACTGACATCTTATGCTCTTTAACTTGTAACACCTCATTTATGTTATCGTGACCTCATGGTTTTATGTGTATTATTGCATTGTTGTCCTCAACAGTTTTCGTGAATAAAGAGGTAAAAAATATTTTATCGCCCTTAAACCTTCTCTATTCTACAATATGATCTACCTATGAACTATTAAAAACTACATTCGATAATCATGAAAATCTAAATATTCATCTCGGTAGTCAAGATTTCCAGACCTACCTAGACTCGGCATACTTTGACTCTTTTGGCAACGAACGATACTAATGTCACATCTAGACTCTTGTTAGACACCCATTCAAACTATTAGAATCAGTCTATTAAAACCAAATAATCTTTATGATAAAGCCATTTTGAATTGCTAAAAAGGGTGTTGTGACATAAAAAGATAAAAATCACAACATTCTACATATTTTCGATGCTGTCAAGTTTGTAGAGTGAAGAAAAAGCTTTTAACCCTTTCAATGCTAAAGACACAAAAATCTTCAAGATTTTGCCTGTTCATATACCAGATAAATCAAATTTAAATGAACTGACATGATCCAAAAAGCCTGAATTTCAGGCTTTTGGCACATGTCAGTTCACTGAAAGCTGATTAATGTGGTAAAAGAGCACGTACATTTTCAATATTTTGCATATTTTAGTTGAGTAGAGTCAGAGCTCGCAGTGAAAGGGTTAAAACAAAGATAAGACCACTCGGGAATTCTTTTAACATCATGTTTTTTTTCCTCATGTTTTTTTCCATTCAGCCTTTTAATATGGTATACTATGATTTCAACTTAAGTTGACAGAAAAAGTTTTAAGTTCCCCACCAAAGAATACTTCATCCTTTATCACCTACTTACCTCTTCACAGCAATTTTGGTATTCACCCTCTGTCTCTTTTGTCAAGTTGTTGCTCAATTTGGTAGATTTGTCAATAATCTCACTGAAAAAGACAATTTCATTTATAGAAAGATAAATAGACAAAAAGGCTTCAACAATAAAGATTTATTCATCTGCATCGGATACACTTGAATAGACACCTACAAAAATCAGAAGCTGAGTTGGTATAAAAACTTAAATGAAATTAAATATGACTTATCTCAACATGCCTTCCATACCTTATATCAGTCAAAACTTTGCGAGCTTCTAAAAGCATCTCTCTCTTCATTCGGCCAAATGGCATTATGTCTTCATCGAGACCAAATTGATGGATGGAGCCATTGAACATAGCTATGTTACTCTGGAAAAAAAAAAAGAGATCAACACAATTAAATCATGAGGAGTTTACATAAAAAGAAAACAATCCAAATTTCAAAACAGACAAATAAATCAAATAAAAATCTCATTACTAATCGACACATACATCATCTTTAAAAAAAAAAAGTTCCCTCAGATGCATATGCTTCTCCACTGTTAGGCTAAGGTGCACTATTTCTTATTCATCACATTCAAAATATTTCAGGAAAAAAAGATTACAACCATTATGGAGTGTATATGGTTATTGTTGATAGTTGGGTAACATCCTCTTCTGATCTTGCTTTCTCCACAAAGAAAAATGAATATGATCTATACAGTTGAGTCAAAATTACCATTTTGTCTCAATCTATGCAATAAAACAGATAACAGAATCCTTTTTTATTTAGTCCATGTGACTGGTTTTGTCAGAGCCTCACCACACATTCATGAGAGACTGAGGCAGAAAGTACCACAGTAATAATCAAGAAATTATTCTATATACTGTACTAGCTATTTAATAAATGGACAAACCATTTCATTCACAACATCATAGATGGGCTCTGGGAGGGTTGTGGCTGGTGAGGAGTCAAATTTAAATGTAATCTTTTCCATTTTTGGTTGTTTCTCTGCAGTATTCATCAGGCGATATTTCTTTGGATTAACAGCAAATCTGTAGGTAGAGTAAAACTCAAACATGATTTAACAGTTTTGAAAATAAAACCAATCATAACTGATCATTATACAATAAGTATGACAATAAAAGTAATTAAATCAAACATTGCAACAATCATTTATGTTAAAAATGAATTAAAGGCGCACATACAGCAATAATTTTTCATTTCATGAAACTTTAAGTCACAAGCAACTTTCAAGTTTGAAAAGCTGCTACAAGTTGCCATTTATGCCAAATAGCCTTGAATCATAAGTTAATCCATCCATATTTTCATTTAGAAAATGAAATTTACTTTTTTGTTTCAATAATACTTACAGTGTTTTCTGATTCCAATCATTCCCTGTTTTAGACTTGTACACTTTACAAAATTCTTTGGATGCTTCTTCAATGGTTTTGAATGGAGTGTGCTGGAACTGACCACGGTCTCCAATCCTGCCCCAACGAGTGAACACAATAAACAGGTCCTTGGCTTTGTGCTTGACAATCTGTACAAAGCAAAAAGAAAAAAGGAGAAGAGAACATTGTAGAAGTGTTCAAGTAAAAAGATGTTGAGAAAATAATAAAAAGCCTAAAAAATGATTTTAAAATAGAAATCTGCTTTATCATCATAGATAAATGTAAGATGTTTTGCAGTTGTTGTTTTTTTTAAATGAAGAATTTGATAAACTGTAATACCTGCAACTTGTAAAAGTTGTATTTGCCATGACGACCCCATCCCACTTCCACTTTGGACAGGATGACATGGTAAGGAATGTTGGTTGTCTCATTGAACACAAGCTCCCTTCAAAGTGTATAAAATAGTCTTTATGATATCACCGTTAAAAGGAATTTTGTAGGCAACAGGAGTCAAAAACATCTTTATGCGTCAATTAAAGCAAACATTTTTATCAAATTATAACTATGATAAACAAACAAAATCCTGCAACCAGAAAAAAGTCATTCAATTTGAGCTATTAATCATTTAGTTTTTGTGAGCTTCTGATGCTTTCTGACATTGATTGAAAATCAAATTGCTGGCTGTAATTATCCACAGCTTTTTTTGCATTAGCTGAGACATGTCTGATTAAAATTCAAAAACAACAGGAAGGCAAGTGTTTTAAAAGAAAGGTAGCTTGGCTCTCTCTATTCATGATGTTCAATACTTTTGAAATGCAAGCATGGGAATTGTACAAGAAAGACCAACAAAGGACAAAGACTGTTACATCAAACAAATTCCAAATAACGTACCCAGTCGATCTTATTTCACAATTATCATCAATTCTGGGGATTTCTTTCTGAGCCTTTGGACCTATTGCCTTCTCCAACATTGCTTTAGAATCAGCATGGTAGTCAGGCTTGATTTTATTGGCAATCAGTTCCTGGACCTCAAACACAGTAGGGTTCTGGAAAAGAATCAATTAATAAAACAACATTTTCAGCAATAACATCGAATAGGTAAACTATACATCAACAACCGAGATAGACATAACCTCAAATTAGAAAACTCTTAGCTTTTTGTAAAAACATTGAAAGATTCTATTTTTAGCATATTTTAGAGAGAGAAAAAGTGCTTAATGCTGCATAAAAAATCAAAATGATCACACCCTACAGTTCTCTTTAAAGAATCCTACAGCACAACCTTCACTCACACTTTTCACTGGCTCCACACTCTTGTTGTACGGTTCTAAAGCTAAAAGTTTGGTAATGACTTTGATGATTCTCTCAGAGTCATTTTTCTTTGCCAGAGCCAACGCTGTTTGACCTTTGTCATTTTCAGCCTCTAGTGGAGCACCTGCTTTCCCCAAAATGTACACTATTTCAGCATTATCAAAAGTTGCATAGTCCAATGGGCATACAGCATGATGCAAGACAGTCCATCTGTTCTTATCACTAATAGACAAGTCCACTGCACTTTTTTTCTCAAAGGAAGAGAAGATTTCTGTCATAAGAAAAATAATTACAGAAATTGAATGTCGTTCTCAACACATCAAAAATAACATGCTTACATTGAAGAATCATATAAATGAAGCACAAAAAAAACCCAATTTTTTTTCTCCTCTTACAGTGTAAATTGGGTCATATTGGTCTCTCCAACATCAGCATCATTTGACGATATTGTATCTTTTAAATGGCTTAATTTTTCTAAACATTAATATGGTTGTAAAAGACTGACCACAAATTGGTCTCAAACAGAACATCAAAACAATGCTGTGTTATAATATTGAAAATAAGTAATTTCCTTCATCCGTGATGGAGACAGTGTTGATTGTTTAACTATTCACTTTGTCAACATTTTTAATATAATGAAAACAAAACGAAGAAAAAAACATCAATTGCTAATTTACATACATCCTTTACAATGAAAACTGATGCTTTCAAAATCCTTTAAAAACAAAGCTGGACTAATTCCTTAACAAAGCCGGGGTATGACTCCAGAGAATAAGAATAGTATTCAAAGGGATATATGAAGTAGAGAAATTTTGTCCGTCTTAAATCAAATTTAAAAATAGCCGTACTTTCTTTGCTTAAAGATGAGACATGTCTTGTTAGATTCAGTTTCAGGGCATTTTCCATAGGTAGAGGAGGCTTCACTACTTCTTCTTCCTCTTCCATAATATCAGTATCATGGTCGCTGTCTTCATCGTCCTCGTCAGACACAGCATCATCACTCATTTCTTCAGCTTCATCTGATTAAAAGAAAAGAAAAAAAAGATGTTTGTCGATTTTAATGCAAGGAAAAAACAACACACGAAAAAAAAAAAAGAGAAATGTTTTTTCTCAAAACTACAATTTGTCAATTCTGAGCTTTATGTTTCATACTATACTATCCTCCATACGCCTTGTTTACCTCCATCCAGCAATACAGAATCTTCATTTTCCTCTGTGTGTTTTGAGAGAGAGACATCATCATCGTCCTCATCTTTTCCCTCTGGATCTGCTTCTTCATCTATCAAGTCATCTGGATTCTTTTCTTTAGCCGCCAAAAAGCAGATAGGAAAAACCTGAAGGGAAACAAGTGTGACCAATATTGTTAGCCAAGTAAGAACAATTTTTGCTTTATTTCGGCCATTTACCAAGAATAGTTACAACCTGAGTATGATAGAGTTGTAGTATTCAGTCAACCATACTAAGACACCACTACAGGAAAAAGAAAAATTTATTCCATTTCAACAAGTTGTCAACATTTAACAAGACTTGTTACCTGTCGCGAAGATTGTGAAACCAGTTTCGGAACAGAGGATTTGACCACAGCGTCTGCATCGGCACAATAGGAGTGGTTGAGCAGCAGTTTAACCATCTTCAAATCATTCTGAAACATCAAAATACAAATGGGTAATCTTGATGGTATAAGGGAAAAGAATGACCAAACCACATGTTTATCTAAAATAAGAAAATGAATTGGTTCTCAGTGCTTTTCATAGTTATGTATAATGAAAACATTAAACATTAATGATTTACTCTTTAATCTCACACACCATTATGACAGCATGCATCATAGGAGTCATCCCATTGCTGTCTGGGAAATTTGGGCTGGCACCTCTCTGCAGCATGAATTTGGCGATGCCAAAGTTATAGCTTCGGATGCTAAAAATGAGAGGGGTAGTTTTTGATGCACTTTTGGTTTCAAAGTAGTCTGGTTGATTACTATCTACAGATGCCCCAAGCACCAGAGGATCAGGAAGAGGTTGATCATAGAGGGTGTCAATTGTCATTCGCCCGTCCTCCAACAACAGCTGAAGCCAAGCCCTGTAAAAGATACAATATAACAAACCATAAGTTCACCTGATCTCTGAGTCCTATCAGATTTCCTCATAAAATACACAAGATACTTTTGTTGATGTTATGTCATACTAGGCCCGGGCAGTCCGACGTTTTCTCCTTAACCGCTGGTCTACGGTTATGCCATGTGAAAGACCGTAAGGACCGGTCCCAGTCCGGTCCGGTCTCACGGTTACGAAAGATCAGACTGTGATAAAAGACCAGAACGTTGTTCACCTTCCCGCCGTGATTAAGGACTGCGTTGCGGTTAAAGACCCCTGAACGGTCTCTCACTCTCATAGTTTTTGGGACCCATTGCGCAAGGTTGGTTGGTTTATAGCACTGGACTGGAAGTGTGTGTGTGTGTGTGTAAGGGGGTGGTAGTCAAACCACGCTGCACAAAATGACATCATATCATAGTTGATCTCAATGCAAATTAGAATAGGGGGGATAGGGTTTTCATTCTATCAACCATTACTGATCTCAGCGTTGGGATAATGAACAAAACTTATGTCCCCTTACGAAATGGAATAGTCTAAGACGCTTAGATGTTATGACTGCTCTGTGGCAGGAGATGGGAAGGTGCGGAGCACTAAGATGCACCGGTCCAGCTTTCCTACGGTTAACTGGGACTGGATGGCAGCCCAAGGACCAGACCGTGCGCACAGACCAGACCGCACGCGGTCTTTAAATCAATGACCGGTCTGTAGGCCATGGGCCGTAAAGACTGGTTAAAAGACCGGTCCTTGCTCAGCTCTATGTCATACCACCATTCAAAACTCTTTTAAAGTAAAGATTTATCATGATAAAGTAAAAAAACCAGAAGAGTTAATAAGAAAATACAAAGAAAACAATGTTGAAAACACATTAAATTACAGGAAATTCCTAAATAATTTCACATTTAAGGTGAACAAGCTCTTTCACTAGAATGATGAATTTAAAAAAAAATTTGTGTGGTTTTTTTTTTATCATTTCAAGTTATTTTATGAGAATACAAATTTCCTCTTACTGAACATCTGGCGCTTTGAAGGAATCAGAAATCCATTTATAATTCCACATAAAAGCTCCCATGGTGTCTCTCCCAAAAATATCTTTCACTTTTGGATCATATTTCAAATCGTTTTCTGCAAAGTAAAGAAATAGGTAAATCAAGTCTCAAGATTTGCTGTTCTGATGCGACTGAAAGAATTATCTAGTATATATTGTGGGAGCCAATTTTCTCAAAGGCTGGAAGTAAAA
>JAUEKZ010249496.1:0-19910 GCA_031471865.1 Melibe leonina
ATACACCATTGTTGATGTGGTCTCTGAAGGCCTACTTGACGTCCAGTTGTAAACAAGCAATGGCAGCCACTTTTGACTCCCAGACAATGGCTGCCAATGTTTGTAATTTTGCGCGGAGGTAACACCGGAGGTAGCGCTCTAGTTTATACCCACAAAATCAAGGGAGCTAACCTCTTTGATTCTAATTTTACTGTTAAGAACTCATTTATGCCATGAAAAAGAAATGTCATTACTTCCGATGGTAAGAGGAAATACAAATTATGTTCAAGGATTACTGTTTACATATTTCTATTTTACTACAATTGACAGTGGCTTCCCTTGAATTTATAATTTTTCAGCGGAGCCCTCTTGCAAGGAAACCTTTTCTTCGATGATCAAGAATGACCCGGCGAATGTCCATTTCCTAAAGCAGGTTTGAATTGTATTAATTCTAGTTTTGTTTGGCTTGAAGACAAATTCGTAATATTCTTAAACGAACATGAAAAAAAGTTTGATCGCCCGAGACCATTGTCACAAATCTATGAGACTGAACTCTTAGAGATACACATGATCTGGACAAGGTTTTCTCCTGAAAATCAATGCAATAATTTTACATGTTGCATTTTAGACTAGAACAACCTCGTGAGTAAACGATCACAATATTTCATATATTGCATTATCTTTTAATGATTTTTATTTTGAATATTGTAGACAGTAAGTTTAAGTGGAGAATTCACGCTTGACGTCTAAAAGCACTTAGTCTAGACTGGTTGCTTGACTCCAAGCACATTATAAGTGCCCCACAACGTAAAAACACAAATGTATACTTTTTTAGACGGGTTATGTTGTCTGTTGTGATGGAGAATATGAGAAAGCACTTAAGGGAATCATACAACATCAAACAGTCCTCTATTCAAAGCGCACTTTTCATTGGCTGTTACAAAATGATGGCATTCATTCTAATAGTTCTTTAAAGGTCCTTTTGGTTTATTTGCATGTGTCGCTTGTCTCATTTACGAAGCTTTCTCTCTGATTTTGAAAGAAGTATCTTTTTAAAAGAACTAATGTCTCTAGCTTCGAAATATCTTTTCTCAGTTGATAAATAGAGTAAAATGAGATAAAAATCTAGCTTCATGTGACTGTCAGCTGAAAAATCCATTTTACCTCTGACGAACAAGAGACTCGTCCGTCGTCTCGAACAACAAAATGAACAAACCGAAGTCCTTTTCAATTGCATTTTTGAATTCAAAATGCATAAATACATCCTAGTTCCCAGTTTCATGATCATATGGAATGTTTTATCGACTGATAGTTATTTTTCAAAATGTTGGTGTTTTGATGCACTTTTTCTGGCCCGATATGTATTTCTTCAGAGCTTTAAGATAATTAGAGTATTGATTAAAATATGACCCATGTCAATATTTCCTAAATAGAATAGCAACTGCGTAACAGAAACAAAAGAAAACCCTGAATGGTATTAAGTGTCGAGGCTTAAAAAAATCTCCTTAAATGCGGGAATCGAACACCGGCTGTCACAGTTAGAGAGCGAAATCCTAACCCCAAGACCTCCTGGGAACTGTTTCAGTAAGGCAATGAAACTCAGTATGGCGAGATGGCGGCCCCTGATACAGGATATGACCTCTGATTTAAAGGTCAAATAAGGGCTTCTAGTCTCGAAGCACTTACTTGCTTGTAGTCAATTGTATAATAGAGTCTAAATTCAGACTAAAATTTCAAGTGTTGGATCTGAATACAGTAATTCTCGGGAGAATTTGCTTTGCAGATCAGTGTTTACACTTTTACTGTGTTTTAAAGCTGAGCTGAGAATATTGTTTAATTTGATTTGAATTTGTGGCTGAATTAAAATTAGTAACAAATTGACAAAAACAAGATGCTGGATTGTTTTCAAAATAACAATCAATGATGAGCTAGAGCACAACCGGGGAACTTCGCCACATTTTTGCACAACTCTAAACAGCTATAATTGGCGCTTTTCCTGAACACTGATGTTAATAAAGATAATCTTCTGACCAATGAAGAGGCTTTTTGCGATGAAAATAAGCATAGTACAGTTCACAACATTTGGTTTCATATTTCTCTCACAAAACAATATTTTGTCAAATAGGTAGAGTCTATAAGAACACTTACATTTAAATATTTTGATTCGTCTAGTTTGAGAATAACCGTAGCATTGAAACGATTAAAATAACTTTATAAACACCTAGTTGATTTCAGGAGAATCATATAAAAAGTTCCCTACCAGTTAAACTATAGGTCAAAAAATGAAAACATATAAATTATTTTGAAACAATTAGGACCTTCAGCTGTTTGCTAACGTGTGGAGCAGACTATGAGAATCATTGAAAATAAGCTTAGTGCCAACAAGAACACAAAACCAAAGAAAGCAGAGAAAAAGGAAAAATAGAAAAGCGGATTGCCCTAATGGATGGGCATGCTCTCTTGTGCTGGTGGTCAGGGGAGGGAAGGTGCTCGATAGGTTTTTTGGTGTCATATTCACCTCTGGCCACTTCACTGCTTCCCTATTTTCTTCAGATTTGGGTTTGCTTCTTTTTGTATGCTCAAATCGCTTTAAAAAAAAATTAAAGCTTTTGATCATGATCCTTTTAAAGGATTTTTTATCTTCTGCGCTGGAGTTACATTTTCATTGGTAATAATCAATTCTTGATATAGGCCTACGTTTGGCTTTATTTTAGCTCAATTAAATTTGTGGTGCACTCAGCTGATCTCAAGCATGATTCAGAATCTTTTTGAATAATGTGTAAGGTAGGGAGCAAGCACTGGGAATCACAAGAGATGAGACAAACTTGAGAGAGTATGCAGTGCAGAAACGAGACAAAGCCAAGGAAAGCAGAAAAAATGGAGAAACAAAAAAAACATTTTTCCAGAGTGGGGTTCGAACCCGGGACCTAGCTACGGCACCCATCGCCTGGCCGGCAGCACGGGCGGTGAGCTATCCACTTGAGCTATCCGCTTCCCTAGAATCTGTTTATAAGATTGTTTCAATACTAATTTGAAAGAACTGACTGGTTATAAATGTTTTAATTTCGTGGGTCCTGTATTGGTTTTGGTTTGGTTGGCTAGCTCTTTCATTCAGTAAATAGCTCTCCCAATATTTAATTAGTATGTCAATCAAACTGGTGAGATAAGACAATACATCGACAGTTACGGCCATATCAAAAGTTTCAGTCAGTACTTGATCTCATTTTATGAAAATAAATTTTATCATAAGATTCAACATCTGTCGCAATCTCTCTATGAGTGGAATTTATTCTGTAATATTTTTGTTTGCTTCCTCAAATAGGACAAGAGTGGTCCTTTGTGACTACTGCTCATTGATATTATGATGCTCTGCTCAATCTAGAGCTTCTCTATTATTCATTGTCCTGCAATTCAGGTTGAATAATGATAAAATATTCAATTAACAGTAATATGTAGTATTCCAGGCAGTCGCACCAAGGCTTGCCCCAAACTTTGTGTGTATGAGTAAGAGCTGGTAAATATGTAGGTCAACACTGAAAATGTAAAATACCTTTCAGAACAATTTACAAATAAGTTTCATAGAAAGGAACATTTTAAAATACTTTTTATTTTAGAGGAAAAGTTTGAGACCCTGAATGTTGATTAGGTTTAGTAAGTGTAATTCCTTTTCCTTGCCCTGTGTTATGAAAACAAATCACATTAGGACCCTTGTAAAAATGTGAGAATGGAACCTAGTTTTGCACATTGAATCCTGTGGATTTTATTGAATGTTTTTTTAAATCATGCAGTTTAGTAAGAAGTTGACCATCCCAGTTTCATTTCAAACAGAAAAATGTCAGCTGAAGAGTTTCACCCTGACCCAGTGGTGGGATCCTCACTGCCATGTGGAATAAATCGCTCTCTCCTGCCCATCAAAGCCTATTATTTTGTTTTCATGGCTGGTAAGTTTTGAAACAAGGGTCATGGATCATATTACAAGATATCAGTTCAGATTGTTTGATCCTCTAGAAGTTTTATTTTCACTTTTCTTCTCTAATCCCTATTTTAAAAATTAAATTTTTTTAATTTATGTTGCATATGACTATTGAAATAGATTTGTTAATTACCGGGAAGTATTCTTATTCTTACAAAAAGCTAGATTTCTTATGATTTTTCATCCTTTTTACCATAGATTTTGTCATTTTCGATTAAAGGATTTTAAAATCTTGATCAACAGCTGTTGGAGATCTGTTGCCGTTCATCTCTGTTTACATGTTGCACATTGGTCTGAATGACTCGGAAACTGGTATCATCTATGGAGTTATGCCCTTTGTAGGCTTCTTTGTGAGGCCAGTAATCGGTGCCCTTGCAGATAAGTTCCATCGCCATAAACTGGTTCTCATCATCGTGACATGTATTACTGGTAGGTTGTTGGTTCATTTTTGCTTTTTTGTTTTTAGGGTTTGCTTTGCTTACCTTTTTTTTTTTTTTGTTCTTGGTAGGGTATTTTCTGCAATGCTTATGTGGCGACAAGTGCTCATTGAGTTATAATGAAAAGGTATCGCAATGGCAAAGGAAAATGTATGGCTCATTCAAGCAAGGCCAAAAACTGTCTCATTTTTAAACGCTACTAAAGACTCAGCATTGTGGGCTGATGACCTGCTTGCTTTTGTCTTGATCCATAGTTTCTCTCCTAGACCTCTGATTTGTTATGTTTGACTGCAGGATGTATCAAATGCCCTGTTGCTCCATTTGTAGCTTGACACACAGGGAGGTTCAGTATTGTATAATAGTTATTTAGTGTGGGAAAACTAAACGAAACAAAGTTATATTCTGTAATTAATTAGATATGTAGGATTATCTTAAGTGGATGTTGGCATTATGTAAATATAAATACAATCAAGCAAATCCAATAGGAAATTTCATGGTTTAAGATTTTGACATTATAACACACTTTCCATTCAACAGGTTTGATGTACTTGCTACTTGTGACCGTTCCTCAAAGGCCACCTCCCAGCTTTGTTTCGGTTTCTACAAGTTTGGCCTGTAACTCTCAAGACTCTTTCTTGGAAGACTGTGTCTCAACTGAAAAAGACAAGTGCCATGTTGGCCTTTCGCATCTGTACAACTCCTCCTTTATTTCAGGAGAGAATTCCTCTGCTCTCTCTTGTACACTTGAGTGCAAACAACGCAAAGATGACAAAGACAAGTTTCAAGTCTGTTTTACCAATGACACCACTCCTTTTGACAGTCAAAATTGTGATGGGGTTTTGAAGGATGAGAGCAAGTTTGATATTGTCATCACTGATTTGCAGTCGATATTTGATGCAGAAGTGACCCAGCACACTCCGGATGGGTGCAAGATCTACGACCTCAAAGACGTGCACTATTCAAGTCAACCTGCCTGGCAAATCCTGTGTGATCGTGAGGTGTACCTAGATTGCGCAGTCAAGTGCAAATCTGAAATCTGCAAACATTCGACAAATTCCTATGACGGGCCTTTTTTCTTGTTCTTTTTCCTGTTTCTCATGGCAAACGTTGCCTTTTCGCCAATCTTCCCGATACTGGATGCAGCAACATACGATGTCCTCGGAGAGAAACGTCATCTTTGGGGAAAGCAAAGGCTTTGGGGCACGTTTGGATTTGCTGCCTTTGCACTGACCTCTTCCTTTGTAATGTACTTCTGGCGAAAAGATAAAGAAGAAGAAGTGAACTACACTTACATGTTTTACATCTTTGGGATTCTTTGCTTCTTGGCGGCCTTTCTTGCAAACTTCATCCCATTTTCAACAGAGATAAAGTAAGCAATTGTTAACATAGCAAACTGTTTACCTTGCTATCCATATTGATTTACTTTTCCAGTTTTTTTTCAAAGATCTGGTTTTCATGTGTTTTTGAAAAGCTTATTTTTGTGTAAAAAGAAGTTCATGATTATGATGATCAAATGAAAAAATTCTGACTAAAAAAACAAAAGAAACTTATTTATCGATTTGATTGAGCACCTGTAAAAAAAATTCTATTTTGTCTGTAATTATTGACTGAATGAAGAGAGCTGTACTTTTAAACAACTGTTTTGGGTTGCTTTCTGTTTTGCATATCATGCTTTTTGGGGATTTTGGTCGTTATCATGAAAAAAAAATGGTTTGTTTATTTAAAGGTTAACCTAATAGATTTAAATGAGTTGAGTAACTCTGCTAAAAAAAAATTACAGAGGGCACATGATGCAAATCATTTTTTATATAATCTTATAATATAAACCTTAACCTTCCCGATTTTTTTGGGATTTTTTTTTCTATCTATTTCCAGATGTGGTCAATTTGTGAAGAATGTATGGAAGCTGCTGTCTTTCAAGGAAGTTTCTGTATTCCTCCTGGTGATCATGTACTTTGGAATTGTCTTGGGAGGCCTGGAAGCTTTCTTGTTTCGGTTCCTAATTGAATTAGGAAGTTCAACTTTAGTCTTTGGGTTCATGTTGTTGGTCAACTGCCTTGCAGAGGTATTTCTTTTTTTTTCTTCTTTTTTTTTCTCTCCCTCTTTTTTTCAAAACTATTTTTGTTTTATTTTTTTAGACTCTACTTATAACCATGCTATCAAGTTATGGCTTTTGTACTCTGCACTTATTGCTCCTTTTTCATATGTTGCTTTCTGACGTAATGTTATGGCAGCATTTTCAAATATCTTGAGTGAAAAGTATTGAGTGATTTATTTTTTTTAGTTTGTATTTCATAGTGAAGCTCTATCAAGTTAATCATGCCTTGTTGATCTACATTCCTGGTGAGCTCTACTTTCTTTTCTCCTTTTTGGCTTCACTTATCTTACCTTTCCCAGCACTTTCTCTTTTGCTCTGTCATAATACACTAATCTGATTTATCTGGTATAAGAACACGTACATTTTCAAGATTTAGCAATTTCAGTTGGGTTAGAATCAAGCCTCGCTGTGAAAGGGTTAACAGACCTGTGCTAATTCTCCATATTTTACGTTGTGGTATTGTTCTACATATAGCAAGCATATTGCTCATGTATACACACTAATGTTTAATCTTTTCCGTGAGTACACGAAATGGCTAGGGTATCAAAGTAAATCCAATTCCTTATATTTTCTTTTGAAATTGAGCAACAATCTTTTAATACAAGTTAAAATGTATAAATTTGACAGATTCCAATGTTGTGGATTGCTGGTGCCATCATCAAGCGAATTGGCCTCATCTCCTGTCTCTACCTTGCCTTGCTTTGCTGTGGCATTCGTCTCATTGCGTACTCCCTTCTCCAAGAGCCCTGGTATGTTCTGCTGGTGGAGCCGGTGCATGGCGTGACCTTTGCCCTCATGTATGCTGCTGCCTCTTCTTATGCCAGTATCATTGCCCCGCCAGGCATGTCTGCCACCGTCCAGGGACTTTTGGGTGGAGTGCATTTTGGATTTGGTAAGGCTGTAAAATGTTTAAAGTCCCTTTTTTTTAAAAGACACAGATAGTCATTTTGTTTCTCCTCATTCAATTCTGACTGACGCAATTTTTTTACCAACTGCTTCAAGAAAGCTCTTAATTTTTTCTCCTTGTCGATTTTTTAATTTTCAATAATTTCCCTGTGAAACGTCCCTGGCAGGGTCAAAGTCTTGCTGTTCTTTTAATCAAAGTCTGGCTGTTCTTTTAACTAGCCTATCATCTTACTTATGCACCCTGATATTAACTTAGCAGTTGAAAGCGCCTTAAAGCTCTCAATAAACAAACAAACTAATCTCTGATATTCCTCAATATCTCTCACTTTTTTACAAGGTTTGAAACATGTACATTGAATTTTGAAGTTCTTTTAGTGTTATATAACTATTCTTTTTCATTTTGTTTTCAACTAGGGAAAGGAATTGGTAGTCTGGTCACTGGATTTATGTGTGAGAGTATTGGAGCACGTTGGACATGGAGAATCTTTTCAGTGCTATCCATTGTGATCCTGATCATCTACTTTTTGTTAAACAAGTTTATCTTCAGTAAAAATATCAGACACCCAGAGACTATGGGCTCTGCTGGCACAGGTAAACTTCATGATTTACTATAGACGACTCTGTATCGGTCCATGTCTTGGGGATCAGAAAAGAATTGACTTGTGTGAAAATCAACTAAAAAGGAGTATACTAAAAATTGGGAAAATGGAGGCAGGACCAAGATAAAAAAAATCAATTTGGATAAAATTTGACTTGAGCAACATCAGTGTAACAACATTCTAAAATTTGTTTACATTTCTTCACTAAATGAAATTGCGCTCTGCATGTGTTGCAACCTTGAATTTAAAGTGTTGTTGAAGCATTGAGCTATTTAGTCATTAATTTTTAACATATACTTTCATAGTGAAAGGTATCAATATTGCTTTTTGTAGGGAAATGATTTGAAAAGTTTTGGATTTATTTTTTTCTGTTTCATACTTATTCATCATAATTCAAACTACATGGTCGTAGACTCATCCTCCTCCTAAAGGTGAAGATTTTTTTTCAAGCTTACCCCACTAATATCCAATTTGACAGTGTTGTTGTTATGTTTACCAAGGTAGTTTTGAATTTATAAATATCACAAGTAAATAATCCACACTATTTGTTCATGTGTTTATCAAATCATGTTAAGTCTCTTTTTTTTTCTCTCGGTCATCAGGAAATCAAGATGAGACCCAACCAGATCACCTGCTAATGCCCACACCGACTGACGACTCAACGATGGCCTCCCCTTCCCCGTCGACTGCCGAGGAAAACCATACCAACAAGATCTGAGTCTGCGCTGCTCTGAGTAGTGTTCTATCTCTCTTGGTTGACGATTGACAAGCGTTATTTCTTTTCTGTTGGTTTCTTCCCCCCCCTTGCATGAATTTCTTTTGCTTACAGTGGTCTTGGTCTTATCCTGTTTGTAGTCTTGTAGTGATACAGTGGTTATTAATATTGTTTTGAGGTTTTGTGTATTCTTTTCTAAAATAGAAGTGTTTTGTTTTGCAAGATCAAAATTTTGGATGACTAAAGTTGAAGTAGTATGATAGGAATAGACAAAGTCTGATTTAGAAGCTGGTTTAAATTTCTATTCTTGGATTTACAAACTCTTTTTATTCAGTAGTTTTGCTTAATTATAATATGACCAAATTGTCACAAACAGAAACAGACTTAATAGCTTTTGGAAAACTTGAAGCAGATTATTGTCTTTTCCTTTCGATTCTTTTTTTTTTTTTTAGTTTTAGCCTTGTTATACAAATTTCACTTTCATTTTCAATCAGTGCAGACTTCAAAGTGTTCAGTACAGTTGTCTCAACTTATTGATTATTTTCATTTCATTGAGTGGCCAGTGGCAACATTTGAATATGATCTCTCAAATCATGAGGACTGCCTCAGCCCTTGTTTTGTTGCCAGTATGTAAAAATGAATGCATAATAATTGCCATTATGACTGCAATATTGTTGACATAATATCATGTTTTATTGTTGTCTTTGAAATCCATGTCACCAAGATGGCTAATTTGTATTTTATAGAATATACTCTCATTATTTTTGATGCATCATACACTCACTGTCTACTTGGATCACAGTTTCTTTTTCATTATTGTCATTGCCAACGGGGAAACAGTCCTGGAAAATTTTTGAAAGTGCTGGTTTTTAGTTGTCTTTCAGTTTGATCAAATTGCTAGTTTGAGCTTCTTGTTATTGTCCATGCACAGTAAACATGCTTGTCACCCATATATATTGGGGGTTTTTTTTTGGGGGGGGGGGGGGGGGAGTTTGTTGTTATGTGTTTGTTTATGCTCCAGTTCAAGTCAGGATTTATAGGGCTATTCCTTCCAACATATTGGGCTCTAGTCCTCCTTTGCAGGATGGTTGTCATAAAATAGAGTTCTCACCTTTAACCTGTCATTTATATATTTTTTACAAAAGAGAGACTGAATTTATAAAGTCATGTGAGCTTTTTCGTTTTGTTTGTTTGTTTGTTATCATTGCACATCATCATTGTATCACCAGTACAGAATACTCTGTAGTATAAGGTGGAGTAGGGTAGAGAATTTGATTCCAAATGTTTTTTCTATGAAGAAGGAGCTGTTCCTTATATTGGTGCTACTTGTAATCTCTTCATCAGTTGATGAGGATTCTCATAATTAAACTGCTTTAATTACTGAGTTAGAAATTCTTGACATCTTTTATGGTGTCTGTTGTCATGGAATTTTAAACAATTTCATTGGCATACACTCACAAAACTATGAAAAGAAAATAATTCCCGCTTATTCTTCAGCTATGAAGGCACTATCCTGAAGTTGATGTAGAAAAGTTTGTTAAAGGTTATCTTTTCACTTATTCACAAGTGGATTTAGTATCCATGTTGCTTTGTGGTTGTGATGTTTTACTGATATTAATTCAAACACTTACATTGTTTCCACTTACTTATTTTTAAAATTTTTGGTTTGGCACAAACTTACAATGAACCATGGGAAGGTGATATAAGTTAAGATAGTATTTGACTGAACACTGTGTTTCTAAAAGTTGCTTTGAAATCTCTTTTTTTTTTTTAGATAGGCATTCCTGATGTAGAAAGGGTCATTCTCCATTACCATTGTTATTTTTATTGACTGCTGTCTCATGTCTATAACAAAGAGTATGGAGAGAGAACATACAGACACGCATGTTTTGGTGAAATCAAGTGCCTTCATTTGTCATGGTCATTTTTGTAATGCTTGCCATTTGGTAACTTTAAACAATTAAATGTCAACTATTTTAATTTCAAGCTTTTACATGTCATTCACTATATATATATATATCTATAGATGTATATACACTTTTTACTGCATTGTGTAATATATACCCTTTGAGTTTATACAATAATGAGAGACATTTGTGAAATACTGAATTTTGGGAGTCATGTAAAGAAAAAGTAATTATACTTTCTAGATTTGATGATAGTCCTCTTAAAAAGTATTGGGTAGCATTTAGAGTAAGAACCCTATGAAAAGTCAGGAAATCCATTCTTTGTGGGTGTTCTTTGTACTCGAAGTCTAGCTTTGAGTGTGAAGAATGGAAAGGGGGGATAACAGATAATATTAGAGAGTTTATAGTTTTATCTCAGGATGATAAACTTATTCTTATCTTATCTTAATGTGCTCGAAACAATTTCTGTTATCCATCATTATTATCATTACTTGATTTTTTAATTCAATTCTTGAATATTTTGCTTTGTTTGTTTTTTTCATTTGGGATTTTCTCTTTTCTTTATCTCAGTTTTCCCAAAGAATGAGTCAAGCCCATATTAAAGTGTCAAGTTTATTTTTCCATGAAAGAGAGCACCAATTTCATTTATTATATAATTATTCCTTAATATTCACACTCAGGGATTCCAAAGATAATTATTATGAATGATATATTTTTTTATTCTTCAAGTATCCATACCCTTGGTTTGTGGTCCCTTCTTTTTTTATTTCAGCCATCCTATATTATTTCTCGTGGATGCATTTGACTACCTATTTAGGGTTCCTCAATGTTATAGTCTACCATAGAACCCACTTGCCAGAGTCGATTGTTTTTATGTTTTAATGAAAAACTAGCAGTCAGAGAGAAAAGAAAATTTCCTCCTGGCTTGAAAAAGAATGGCTAGCCTTACAGGTGCAGTGATCATTTTCATCCTTTTTTTCTGTCGATATATTACAGGTGGCATGCTATTAATCAGTATTACATCATTAAAGAGATTTTAATTATGTTAACTAGTTGAACTATAAACCGAGGATGATTAAATTCTCACCTTTTTTCTCTTCTAATTTTTTGATTTGATACCTGTAACTTTTTGTTTACCTTTTTAACATTGACGACTTTCTCAGAGAAATTTATGATGCCCTATGAAAAAAAACCCCAAATGTAAGCATAGGTGAAAGTGACATTTGAGAATTTCAATAAGAATGGAACCACATTTGTGAAGAGCCTACATGGTAGCATGTGATTTGCTGGTGTCCAAGCCTTACTGACATGGTAGGGGCTCGTGTGGGCAATGTTTTGGCATCTCTCCTTTTTCCTTTTCTATGAATTTGTTAAAACTCCAACTTATTGGTTTTTTTTAGTTCAAACATCCCGAATAATATGGCCCTCCCTCTGCCTGCTTCCATTACTTTTCTATTGTTCCCGATGTCAGAGTGTTAAAGTCAAACTGTGTTTGAATCCTTTACTATTAATTCTACCTTTGACGTGTTGATCAATCATCATTTTATCCAAAGGAGGTGCAATACTATACACGATCTAGTTATCTTACTTATAGTAAAAAATAAAACCCCCCCCCCCCCCCCAACCCTCTCTTCATCCGAGTGACACTCCAGTTTTGTTTCTATGGCTAGATACTGGTTTAGTATCAAGTGTTCTTATGGTTGCCATTCTTGAGTAAAATGCCTTTTGCAATAAGGTTCAATATGTGTAATGTAATATTGCATGAATTTTGTTTTAAGGGTCCCTGTGGCAAAGGTTTAGAAGTGAGAAACAAGCTTTTTGTTTTTCTTTAAAAAAAAACACCAACAAAGAGACAGGTATGGAGTTGGTAGGATTTTCTTGCTGCTTGTCTTTTATCCAATCCAATCCAATCCAATCCAACTAATCCGTTCATGTTGCCACTCCATGGCTGAAGGTAATCGCTACGATGATTCAGTCCTTTGTTTATCTTGTGGTAGGAAGTAAAGAGAACTTATGCAGGGAGCATTTCTCGTTTGACAGAAGTACACGTACCATTTTTAATCACTATATTTTACATGTTGACTTGTATTTTTTTTTTTTTTCGTTGCCTTGTCTGACTTCATACTAGATTGTAGGATGCAATATGACTGCCAGCTCCAGCATTATCAATTCATTTTATTTTGCCATTGAACTGTTAATGATTATTGGAATTGAAGGTGGGTTTAAATGAGAATTAGTGGCTACTGGTAGGGGACATGCGGGTGGTTGGTGGGTGCTACTTCCGTATCTTCTCTTTCGGCTTTACCTATTATCTTACTTTTTCAGCACTCTCTCCAGTGCTCTCTTATGAAGCATACACACACAGCTGTTCTGTTAGCTCAGCCTGGGTCCTGCCTATTGTCTAGCTTTATGATCATGCCCTGTGTTTTACATCTTTTACATGTACCGAACTGCCGAGTCACTAGCTATATAAAAGGACTAAGTACTTTAATACACAAAGGGCAGTAGAATATCCTGGGTCTCTTTGGACCACAACGCATGATGAAGACGGTAGCCATCATCTGTTTGTGTGTTTTCTCTTCTTTGTAATTGTGAGAGATATGATATTATTTCATTGTGAGTCATCTCTTTGATTTGTCATCTTTTTTTTTTAGATATTTTTTAAATTATAAATCAGCTATATGTGAAAAGTCGCTAACAGAGTCAAAGTCTGGCTATTCTATAACTAGCCTATCATCTTACTTACCCCTGGGCGCTGATTTGATCATAGCAGTTGAAAGGGCCCTAAAATTAAAACTCTTAATGAACAAACAAATGACAAGGGAATCTCCTCGCATGGTTGGACAGTCCCATTGCCTTACGCTCCACCCCTGGTATGCCATGTGTTGATATAATAAGTGTCTAAGCATCATACAAGTTACTTTCATAAGAAGACAAAAAAAATTCCCTAAAGATTGACCTATGCTTTGCCCATCCCAGCATCCTAAGACCTTGGTGGAAGGCGCTTCATGGTTAAAATTACTACCACTATGGTAGAAGGTTGACTTGCTCAATTCTAAAATGTTTGCAAATTTTTATTCAATTTCAAATATTTTTAAAATTGTCAGCATCTATAATTAATCATGCTGTTTAAGAATCAGGTTAATTCCCATCTGATAGTCTGTCTGCAGCTTTTGTCTCATTTCTTTTTCTAAAACCGACACTGATTTGTGAAAACAAAAAACAAGTTGCTGTGGTACTTTGCTTAATCACAAGTCTTAACTTCTTGTGCCCTTTGAACATATCAGATGTGTTTCCTCCATTCATAAACTTTGGTTCATAACATCAAGTGACTTGCTTATTAAGATGAACTGAGTACTACTAGTGCACTCACAAGGCACTAGAAAATCCTGGGTCGCCCTGGAACATAGCATATGATTTTGGCAGTAACCATTGTTTGTGTGGTTTGGGGTGGGGGTTTTTTTTTTGAGGAAATAATCTGAATTGTTTTTTTCTTGGTAAATCATGTCTTTGTAGGATCTCTCTTTTAAAATGTATTCATTCAGAAATACCAAACAAAAGGAAGTGTGTACAATTATTTGAAAGCTCAATATTTCATTTTTTTTGTTGGTTGTTATTAATGTTGCATCCATGCCCTTATATCTTGCTTTATTATTCCTGACATAATACTCATGTTGATTGCCTGCCATCATAGGGAGATGCATAGGAGCTTTATGAACATTTTATCAAAATCTTAACCCTTTCACAGCGAGGTCTGATTCTAAGATGTAAGTGATCTTATACCAGATAAATCAGTTTTCAATGAACTGACACTGATATAATTCAGGCTTTCGGCATATGTCAGTTCACTGAAATCTGATTATCTGGTATAAGAACAGGCAAATCTTGATGATTTTTTGTGTCCTTAGCAGTGAAAGGGTTAAGCAACTTGCACTTACAATGTATTTGCCACTGATCTTTGATAAAGACGTTTTTGTGGGTGGTTGGCAGGCGTCTCTGGTGGGCACCACTTCTCTTTCGGCTTGACCTATCCTCTTCCTTCCAGCATTCTCTCCAGTTTTCGCCTAATTAACAAACAAGTTTGTATCTGTTGGCTCAGTCTGTTGTCTTAAAATCTCCCATGTTTTACACTGTCATACCTAACAACAAGGTCACTTGCTATCTGTTTGTCAACTTTTTTGAGAGATGGTATTGTTTTTCCCTTGTGAATCATGTCTCTGTGAAACGTCCCTGGCAGACTCAAACTCAGGCTATTCTTTTAACTAGCCTATCATCTTACTCTCTCCTGGACGCTTATATAACTTTATCAGTTGAAAGCGCCCTAAAACTCTCAATAAACAAACAGATAAATCAAATATTCATCTTGTAAAAAATGTTGATTTATAATAATGTTTATATCAATTATTTGCACAAAGTATTTTGGAATCTCTTCGGGTTTTGTTGGAACTCATTGGTATAGACGTCTAATGTATTGAATAATTTAAAATTCAAATTTACTTTAGTTAGAGACAGGCCCATTTATATTTAAAAAAATGCTTTTACTTTCTATAAACAGTAAGAAGACATGCAATGTATGTCATTGTTCCACTCTTTTTACTTAGTTTTTAATATCAGTGATTGACATTGTTGGAGCATCATCTTATTATTTGATGAAAGGTGAAACAAAGGGAGTGACTAATTAATAGGCCATTATTTTCCATACTATTTGCTGAAAGCTGCTGATTTGAAATGAGTAAACTGATTTAAGCTTTCAATGATGATTTCTTGTCAAACCATACGAAGTAAGGGGGAAAAAAGGGCCTCGTTTGAGAATTAAGGCTCCTTTTCCATTCAATATAAAATGTTGCAATTTACTGAGACATTAATTAGCACTGATATTAAAATTTTAGTAAGCAAGTTTGAATGAACTAAGATATTCTGAAACTGCCTTCAACTGCAATAAAAAAAGGTTTAGCAAATGGTTAAAAAAATTGAGTGATTTTTTTTAGTTTCAAACAGGTTTAATGCTCTGTAACAGATGTAATGTTAGTTCATGTAAATTTTTAAATGGTTCTCGTCTGCAAGGTTAACAGGTGTATCAACGGTTGTTTCAAGGGCTCATGGATATTCTTAAGAAAGAAAAGCTACCTGAAAACTTTAGCTGCAGTAGTTAAAAGTGCCCTGGAAACAAACTACTTAAAAACTGATTTTCAACATCATCTTTTTTGAGACGTAAAAGTTGTTGTACCAGCCATAGTGGCCCCTCGTATATTTTTTTACTCACCTAGTACATGAAATAAGGAAGAATGATCCAAAATTTAATGACCTGAGGAACCAGTAAATACATCCTCGATTACAAAATTTGATTTCCGTAAGGACATTTTAAATTTTTTGTTTAGATGTACAAAATTCATTGAAATCAGGGTACTAAACTCCATTAAGTATACAAATGTTCTGATTGTTTTCTTTCTTGTTTGATCTGTAACCATGCCGACATGCTTATGTCTCCTTTACTGTATTATATGATTTTGATGCATTGTTTTGAAATTTTTATGAACAGGAATTCACTGTGCACAGATTTACACTTATTCAAGAAGCATTATGTGTATCAAGTCAATTCAAATAATAAAAATTCTAATAGCCAAATTGAAATTGTGTATGTATTAGAAAAATTGTCAACATGATTAGTGTTGTTAAACTGTAATTTTAAATATCTACTGTTATCTTTGCTTTTTAAGAATTTATTTCAAAGACTCAACCCTTTTAACCAACAGTTTTAAATCTTTAAATTCTACTCTGCTTTAGTGGTGACTTTCAGTGTGTGGTTTTTCGGAAGCCTAGGTTTAATATTAAGCTTACAACCCAACCCGCCTTGGAGAAAACAAATACTATTATCCCCTATGTATTTGAGAAAACTGATCGAAATGTTACCAAATACCAATAGCCCTTTTACCAAGCTCTGAATGTTTGTCACATCATTTGCTCAACATAATAATCATAATGATGATAATACAAGGTTTTCTTTTTTTGCCATGTGTGCATTTTGTTGCTCTGGAAAAATATAATTTAGAACCCTCTCTTGTTTGCGATAGTAGGAGAATTAACTTTTTTGGGGGGCTTATTTTGTCATAGGAATAACTTATTTCTACCTGCCATCAAATTCTTTAAGATTTGCCTGTTCTGTTCTTATACCAGATAAATTAGATTTCAGTGAACAGACATAGGATTGCCAAAAGCTTGAAATTCAGGCCTGTGGCTTACGTCGGTTCACTGAAATCTGATTTATCTCTAAAACGAAAATGTAAATGTAGAAGATTTTGCATATTTCAGTTCAATTAGAATGAGACGCCACTGTGAAAGTGAAAGGATTAAATGGTAAATAGTTTCAGAGATGGTATGTGGGTTTTCACTTTGAACCATTTAATTCTACATCAAAATTTGGTTGTTTTTGTAACATGTGAAAAAGATTGCTTCGTTGGTCATACATGAACTGCCCAGCCAACATCAATGAAATAGTAGAAAATAGGTCATGTAGGGACCTATCAGCTTTGTGGGTCAAATTTTAGGGTATCGATAGTTAGAACACTCTTTTTAAAGAATAGCTTTACCTTTAGTGTATAACTGATTTTTTAATTCATTTGTGTGATTTAGCTACATTTCTTTAAAACTAAGAATTAAAATGCTTCATCTCTTATTTTATTTAGTTGGATTTTATTAAAAGCTGTTTGCTATTAATTTCTTTTACCCTGAGTATTTTTTTGGCCTTTTTTAAATTTGTTTGATTCCAGAGGTTATGAACAAAGGCACGTTTAATGGTTATTCTAAATTTGTAAAATTGGCTTTAGTAGTGCCTCCCACATCAGATTCTGAAATATCAGCTGGACAAACAAAACAAACAAAGAGACTTACATTTTGCCCTTTTTTCTCTAAATTTTTAGATTAGAATGTTATATTTTGTAAGGAATGTTTCACCTGTCACTCTTTTAGTGCTGTTACTTTTGTGAAGTTTTAAATCTTTTACAGTGTTGTGTAATGTTGCCGCCATTGTTATCAAAAATGGTTCACACTTTTACTGCCTTGTCTTGGTCACACAGTTGAGCACAGGCAATCATCTGTTTGTCACCATGGACTTGTAAATAGATGTGTAAATATGCAGGATTGTTTTATGTACTGTATGATGTTGGCATACCTTATTATATAACCCCCGCTAAAAAGGAGAGAAAAAAAAAGACAGCTATGTTGTGTTGCCTGGTGTTGTTCAGCATATAATAAAATAAAGACTTTAGCTTTATTAGCTCGTTTGTCTATTGTTTATTTGACCACTTCCTCTCTCTATATGTCTGTCTGTCTCTCTCTCTCTCTCTCTCTCTCTCTCTCTCTCTCTCTCTCTCTCTCTCTCTCTCTCTCTCTCTCTCTCTCTCACACACACACACACTCTTCCCCCCTTCTCTCTCTCTGTCTCCCCCCCCCTCTCTCTCAGCTCTTCACCTTTTCTTTTCTTCTTTTGTTTTGTTTCACCCACCTCTTACATCAACTCTACCCCTGTGCCTGTGATTGGCAGGCGTCTCTGCTTCTGTTTCTTCTTTTTTCCTCTCATGTTAGGTATTTCAGCTCTCTCTCTAGTACACACAAAAAAAGAACTCTTTCACACGACTCAATTGTTACTGTTTGCTCAGTCTTGGTCCCGCCTTTTGTGTTAATAGAATCGTAGTCACCCCCACCCTCCTTTCATTTCATGTTTTACATTGTGGTATCTAACTACAGGGTCACTTACGACTACAAGGACTCTGTACGTTTGTACACAAAGGGCGGTATTAAATCATTGCCAATGACGATTGGTCTTCTTTGACTGTGATGCATAATGTGGGCGGTGACCATGATATGTTTGTTCTTCCCTTCTTTGTGATTGTGATCGATTATTTTATTTATAAAATGTAAATCATCTCTTGGTCAACTTCTTTCAGAGAATATATTTTTCTTCTTGTGTAAATCATCTCGCTAGGAAACGTCCCTGACATTTTCCAAGTCTGGGTGTTCTTTTATCTAGCCTATCATTTTACTTACCCCTGGGCGATGATATGGCCTTATCAGTCAGTTGAAAGCGCCCTAAAAAAATGAAATAAAGTTAATAAAAAACAAACAAACAACAAATGCACCCATCCCCTACGAATAAGCCTGTCTAGCAAGAGAGCCACCACCTCCCCCTTTCTACTTCCTGGCTGAGACAGATTCTGTACATAGGTCTTCCTTTTTCAACTTCGCAATGTTGTGAACTATTTCCCCACGTCTCAACACATTCACTATCACTATCATTCTCTCGTCTCCTCTCTGTCTCTTTCTTCCTCTGCCTCTCTTTCTCTGTCTGTCTGTCTCTGTCTGTCTCTGTCTCTCTGTCTCTCTCTCTCTCTCTCTCTCTCTCTCTCTCTCTCTCTCTAAGCCTTTGTCCCTCCCTGTGGAGCATAGGTCATCTATTGTCCTCCAATGATCTGTCTCTCTAACACTCTGTCTCTCTCTTTCTGTCTATCTGTCTCTCTCTCTCTGTCTCCCTCTCTCTCTCTATCTCTCTATCTCTCCCTCTCTCTCTCTCTCTAAGCCTGTGTCCCTCCCTGTGGAGCATAGGCCATCTATTGTCCTCCAATGATATGTCTCTCTAACACTCTGTCTCTCTCTCTCTCTTTCTGTTGTCTGTCTGTCTGTCTGTCTCTCTCTCTCTCTCTCTCTCTCTCTCTCTCTAAGCCTTTGTCCCTCCATGTGGAGCATAGGTCATCTATTGTCCTCCAATGATCTGTCTCTCTAACACTCTGTCTCTCTCTCTTTCTGTCTGTCTCTCTCTCTCTTTCTGTTGTCTGTCTCTCTCTTTCTGTTGTCTGTCTCTCTCTTTCTGTTGTCTGTCTCTCTCTCTCTCTGTCTCTCTGTGTGTCTCTCTCTCTCTCTCTCTCTAAGCCTTTGTCCCTCCCTGTAGAGCATAGGCCATCTATTGTCCTCCAATGATCTGTCTCTCTAACACACTCTCTCTCTCTCTTTCTGTCTCTCTCTCTCTCTAAGCCTTTGTCCCTCCCAGTGGAGCATAGGCCATCTATTGTACTCCAAAGATCTCATCTCGAGCGTCTTTCTCTATTTCGTTCCACGTCTTTATCCTCAATCTCTTGACATCTGCCAAAACATTTCTTCTCCATGACATTTTGTTTTGTTTTGGTTTACCCCTTTTCCTCTACCCTGTGGACTTTTATCCGCCATTTCCCCAGATTATTTCATTCTCTCTCCCCCCCCCCTCTCTCTCTCTCTCTGTCCCTCTCTCACTCTCTCTCTGTCCCTAT
>JAUEKZ010249605.1:6385-19901 GCA_031471865.1 Melibe leonina
AAAACCAACCCCCGCCCCCCCCCCCCCCCCCCCCAAAAAAAAAAAACCAACAACCAACAAACAAACAATCAAACCAAAAACCAAAAACAAAGTTGGAAGATACATGGATAAAAATCAAGTCTGAATAGTGGAGGATACGCTTCTTGTGCTAGTGGCCGGCCAGGCGATTGGTGCCGTAGCCGGTTTGGGCTGGAATTCTCCTCAAGTAATTTTTCTAGTCTCCAATCCGCACAGCACAATAATCCGGATCACTGTGTTATCTTGCTTAGAATATTATCAAAGTCATTTAGGAACTTGTAAATAACTAAGCCTACAGTCAATACCTATCATTTTGATGTACATTCACCAGACATTAATTGTTTGTGAATTGAGAATATTTGGGCCCTTTCAACTGTTAAGGTCACATAAGCGCTCAATGGTTAGCAAGATGGAAGGCAGTGAAAAGAATAGCCAGACTTTGACCCTGCCAGATACACGTCAAAAATATTATAATTTACAAGGGAAAAAACATATCTTTAACAAAAGGTGACAAAGAGATGATTAACAGGGAAAGAAATCACCTCTCACAATCACAAGAGAGAAAATCACACAAGCAGATGATGGCTATCACCCAAATTATGTATTATGGTCCAGGGAGAGCCAGGATATTATACCGCCCATTGTCAACAAAAAAGTACTCAGTCCTTTAGATAGCATTATGTGACTCAGTAGTTTGGTACCATAATGTACAACATGAGGTATGTCCATAAATCTGTTCTGACAACGGCAAGACCAAGACTAAGCTAACAGATACAAAACAGCAAAGATGAGATACTGTACTATGTAAAGCCTAAAAAAAAAAAGTTACAGAAGTAGCGCCCACGAGAGGCTCCCGCCAACCATCCGCAACGAGACATTAGAATTAGACAATGATAAAAGGTGAACACAGACAGACGAGCAAATAAACGTGTGAGGTAACTCTTTCATACTCACTGCCTCACTTTCCCTTAAGACGATGACTGGGTCAATCATTTTAAGGAAAATAACCAAAACTATACGCACCGTCTTTAAATCATACAGAGTTATTTCCTCTTTCAGTGATAATAATAATAATAATAATAAATTACATTTATATAGCGCATTTTCAATACTACATAATGCTCAATGCGCTTCAGTGATAACGTCAAGCCAGTTGTACCAAAGGGAGAACATAATCAAAGGTGAAACAAAGGGAGTGATCAAATTGATAAAGTATAAAGTTGGCCTTTGGGCGAAGTGTAGCCTCGATTACAACCGACGCAACTTCTGGTGACATTAAATAGTTTTTTTTATTTTTACTACAGATCTAGATTGGCTTTCTTTCTAACACTCTCAGTCTGTCACCTTAAACCTTGATTCCCTCTGTAGCACTATAGAGTCCTCAGTTTATCTTGATTTCTGCAGCATGAAGCGGACACGTGACAGTGCCAGCCACCTTATAGAAATGACGTTCGTTAAACTAGTCCTCCTACTTGATCGTAAACACGGGACACGGTATCCAATGAACAGTTGGACAGTTTCCGACAATTGGACTGTCGACGCGTGAAGTCATATCAGCCGAGAACCAGGAAAGAGCAGTTATCAATAACAGGAGGGTGGAAAGAAGCAGAATGGCAACTTCAGAGGAGGGTAGGGATGATAACTACCAAGCTGGGGGCTTCTAAGGTAAGGAATGTGTGTACAGTTCTCACTTTTAGCCATTTTCTCTCTTTTTTTCTCATTTTTCTCAATTGTACATTTTTCAGGAAATTGACGGCGGTTAAACGAAAATATCTCAAAAAGTGATGGTTGGATTGTAATGAAACTTGGCATTATTATTCATAATGTTCTTGGATTTAAACTGTACCTAAGATAAAGCATTTTAAGCATTGGTTTTCAATTTGTGGTCCAAAATTTTACCAATCCCCCTAAAATTTGTCTGAACAATAACACGCATTTTTTTTTAAAATTCACTGTCAATAAAGTATTTGTTAGAGTGACATGTTTCAGGTGCGAATTATTGAATATGTATGTAACTTTAAGCATGCCAAGTTTTATGAGGCTGTGATCAAAACTTTTTGGATTTCGCACACGAAACGCCCCAAAATCCATGTTTTTTGGCCACAAATTGCTTAAAACCATTAAAATTTTATTAAAAATTATATTTTTCTTCTTTTCTGATCATGTTGCTTCCATATGAGGCATTGAAATCATTGTATTGTTTGTATTGTAGAAATTTAGATTTGGGGGCGTGAGCTGGCCAAGACGATGACTGGGTCAATCGTTCTAAGGAAAATAACCAAAATTATACGTACAGTCGTTAAACCATACAGAGTTATTTCCTCTTCCAGTGATAACGTCAAGCCGGATGTACCAAAGTGAGAAAATAATCAAGTTGATAAAGTTGGCCTTTGGGCGAAGTGAAGCCTCGATTACAACCGACGCAACTTCTGGTGACATTATATATATTTTTATTTTTACTACAGATCTAGATTGGCTTTCTTTCTGACACTTTTAGTCTGTCACCTTAAACCCTGATTTCCTCTGTAGCACAATAGAGTCCTCAGTTTATCTTGATTTCTGCAACATGAAGCGGACACGTGACAGTGCCAGCCACCGTTTAGAAATGACGTTAGTTAAACTAGTCCTCCTACTTGATCGTAAACAGTGGACTAGGTAACCAATGAACAGCATTTTAGTCAAGGAAAAACTAAAGCGGCGCTTAGTAAGAATTAAACTTCCAAACCCTTGGACTCCATGCTGCGTCGCTACCAGTTCGACCGCTCTGCCCTCCAAGGCCTGACGGGTGGCTAAGTTCGCAGTCTCGTGCTGTCGGCCAGGCGATGGGTGTCGTGGAAGGGTCCCGGGTTCGATCCCTACTCAAGTCTATTTTCTGTTTTTCATTTTTTTCTGCTTTCTTTGGCTTTGTCTCGTTTTTGCACTCATACTATTGTTTCAAATTTGACTCGGCCTAGCCTATTATTGGACACAGGGTAGAATGACCAAAGGAGAAAAGGATGACAGAATACAATGAAGGAATTATGAAAATAATAATAATAATAATAATAACAATTAATTTATATAGCGCTGTCGCCTTCCACTTGAAAAGTGCCCAGGGGCGCTTTACAATTAAAATGTTAAAAAGACAATAATGATAATACGATCTGAAGTTGGATCTACATAATTTATTATGATGACGCATGACGGTAGTAGTATCGTTATCGTATGGCATTCTAAATTCAAACCATCAATGAAAGTTCACCGAGACATTTTTTCTGTAATCATCGTTAAATGCATGTACACTTGCAAAGCCTCCGTTCAGTCTTGTCATCTGACAGGTTAAGGCGATCCGTATCGTGTGGACAATCTCCGCAGTGGGGACAGGTAGGTGAGTCAAGTAGGTGCCAATTGTACATGTTGGCTGTCGTTCTACCTGTTTTTGCTCGAAGTCTATTTGCGGGAACCCATTGTTTTCGAGTGCTTTCTTTGAATCCGGGGAGCTTCTCACTAAGTGCAGCTAGGTTACTAGGTTACTGCCGGGGGGCAGGTTTAATACTCATGGCATGAATCCGTTGTATTGGAGTTGGTTTGAGGCAGCCAGTGATTGTGCGTATTGATTTCTTTAATTTCACGCCTATCTTTTCTATTTGCCCTTCTATTTCATACAGAGGTGCACAATGCATGAGCTGATGTGCGAAGAAGTGTCTGTGTCCGAATGGCACCCCACGTGGTTCCTGTCAGTTTGTTCATAATTCATAAGGCAGTTTTGTTTGTTCACTTTCATGGCATTGGCTTCATTGTGCTTTCTGTGCGTTAGACTTCTGTCTAAAACAACGCCTAAATACTTACGACATGGGTCTGATGGTATCAACTGTCCATCTTTAGTTGTTTTGGGGGCATTTTGTGTATTTATGTGAAGAAAGGCCGGCAAGACTGTCTTATAGTTTATGCACTCTTAAGTACCATTTGTCGTAATAGTTTATCAGCAGAATGATTACCTCGTAGGGGTTTTCTCTATTTCTTGCCATTTTTTTCGATTGCTATGTAAGGATCCAATCATCAGCGCATCCTAGTTGCATAGAACGGGTTTTGGCATGTCACTTACATAGATGTTAATAAATAGGTTGAGAGCTTAGAACTGATCCTTGAGTGACACCATTTTTTATTCTTTGTACTTTGCTTTCTGGAGTGCTTAGGACGACATGCTATTGAACAACGCATGGCAGCAGCCTTTAGATATGTGTCACTTGGGACCGCCTTTGGCAGCGCCCCAAACTGCCTCTGCGCTGCGGCATTTACTTTCTGCGCACAGTATTTAATCTTAGATGAGATAGGGAGCTGAGAGCTCAAGTGGTTAGCTCGCTGTGACGTGCTGCCGGCCAGGCGATGGGTGCCATAGCTGGGCCCAGGGTTCGAAATCCACTCTGGTCAATTTTTCAAATTTTCTATTTCTCCATTTTTCTGTTTTCTTTGGCTTTGTCTTGTTTCTGCACTGCATCAAGATATATCTCAAGTGTGTCTCATTTCATGAGACTTGCAGGCCACAATCTATTGTAAAGAAGAGATGTGGCTATTCAAGTGCTGTTTAGGTTTAGGTTTAGCCTGTATACCGATCATTTTATAACCGACAATGTATAGGCCTACACGTCTAAATCTCAGACTTGTTAAGTTCTAAAACAGACGTAGTATCTGCAATAAAAAAGACAAAACGGCTAAAGAAATAATAACAATGAAATCTATATGGCTCAGATTCGATCTAAATTCAGAAACAGAAAGGAGTCGATATATAATTCATATCTAGGTATTTCTTAGAGCTCATCTAGTCTAGTATGGACTTAAATGTATTCATCTATCTTGTGCAAAAATGAAATGTCTAACATTATTAAAAAACCCAAAGCAAGCTTGCGTACCCGAGCGTGTGAAGAATTCACTGCAGGCTGGCCAATAAAATGAAGCTATTTAGTCACATGACAACTTTGGTCCTACATTTTTGTTGGACCAAACACACTTGTAGCGTTTTCAAGATCGAACTTAGACAAATAAGTACTTTTTTTACTATGAAATTGTAGGTTTGCATCTTGAAAAGAACTTTTTCCGAAGTGGGAAAGACGGGCTTGTTTATTTTCTACTCCAACCTAGTGCTTTGTAAGGAAGTTGTATGTTTGTAAGAACACTTTGTTTTCATAGCTATTCATGCAACCATTGTTTACTTCGGGAAATCCAAAGCCAGGCTTCAAGAAGTTCGAGCCCCAACATAATGACCGTGAATACATTGTAAAGTTTACCATGTGCCCACCATGTGTCTCAAATTTTTTTTAGACCTACCTATGTGGATATAGAGGTCTACCTGATTATTTTCACTGTTAGTCCTGTTCTTATTGAAAACTCATCGTAAGAAAATGTCAAATCAAAATGCACAACGTGTGAGGCGAAATGGATCTCCTTCAACGACCAAACAAGGACCAATGAAGGCGGTCAAAGCCTTTTCGCTAAAACAAGGCAGCTCAAATTCCAAGAATGTCGCACAATCTTCACCATCCCCAAGAGAGGGTCATCATAATCTGTGGTCTCGAAAGTCTCCTCCTGAGCATAGAGTATCACCAGAAAGAAAGAGTCCTGGAACTATCAGCCCTAAAGGTGACTTGAAAGTTTTCCTTTTTTTACTCTTTAATTAAAAAAACCATGCATTTAGACCAGAATATCTGTCTAGATCTCTATGTAGAAATTGAATGTTTCTTTTTCACATTTTCTTTCCCGAGACCGACTAGACTCTAGCTAAGTGCTGTCATAATTTTGTACCTGACCACCAGATGGTGAGTTTTTCCAACGTACAATGATCACCACCCCGTACAAGCAAAAAGGGAAAGACAGAAAATGGCATGATCTAGCCTTTTTTCCCCCAAAAGCCAGTGCTTTTTTTTTTCTTTTCAAACTCTAGATTAGTAAAGTAGAACCTGGAAAAGTAAAGTTCACACTCTATTTAGAGTTTCATATTTTTAACATGAAACAATTTCTTGTCAACTAAGTTGTTGCGCTGAAATTCGCCACACTTGCAGGGATTTGCCACATATCACAATATGATAAGGGTAAACAACTGACATTTTTGCACGCGTGCAGACAGTGACAGTTTTGCTGCTTGTTTTGCCTTTTGTTTTTTTCTACAAATGGCCAATTTGTTTCACAACACATGTGCATCTCACACAAATATACTCTTCTGATGTGGGTGTTATTTCTTTCTGCAAAAATGGGGTAAAAAGCTTTAACTTGAAAAGTTCCCTGGTTTTACTCTAGAGTTGTCTTCTGAGACCAGAAGCCAAAAAAGAGAGGCTTAGCTTACTAGTTCTCTACTGTTAGTCAGATGCGAAGGTGAGCCATAGAGCTTGAATGATCATTGTGGTCACACTTAAAGTTTTTGCAGCTACCCAGCAACTGAATGAAATGTAGACTTGACCATGTTTGAGATCAGTAAAAAGCAGCCACTGAGCAGCACAATGAAAATGCTGAGCATTTAAATAAGCTGATGAGATCAACCTGTAGTTGAGTGGCTGTAGCTTGGTAGCTTTTACTGTATTATCAGGGTGTCTTCTATGAAGGACTACTGATCAAACTACCCATGAGCCACCAAAGCAAAATTCATTAGTTTCTTTGGGCAAGTTTTCTTTCAGCCTAATAACTTTATTTTTATTTAAAATGCTGCCTACCCATATAAATTTACTTTTGTATATTCTAAAGATCTGGCACCTCTTAGTCTGATTCCCAAGGCCGCCGCCGTCTTGGATAGAAGGCTCGGCAGCTCGAATGAGTCAAACATGGTGGCTTGTGGTTTTCTATTTTGCTATTTTTTTCCCAAAATTTCAGTGTTGTACAGGGTATTTGTTGATTATGCTTAGAACCTCAGTATGTATTCATATTGTATGACCGATATAATGGATATCGCGACCCACCGTGTTTATTCCTTATCAAGCGTTATATTAAAGACAGTGGCGGCATTGGTATCATATGAAAAAGGGCCTATGATCTGGCATTTGTGCTGAAATTAGCCTGTATTAAACACTAGTCAATGTCAAAAAGAATTGTGATACCATGCAGAATGATTGTAAGCCATTAACTTTTAGTTTTTACTTTGAGTGAGGCAAAACTTGAAAATGGATCAAGAAAACAAACCCTGTGTTTTTCATCCTTTGAGGATTTGATGCATTAGGCTACTACGAAGGATTAAAAAATGTTTTCACAAATAAAGAAAAATTCCTTTTTCTATGTTTTGAACCACCTTGTTTATGATGAGAGAAAGACTAAGTTGCAGAGACATTTAGTTTTACTAATGAAAGATTTTGTTTGATACCATCTTTCAGAAAAAGGAAAATCACATCGTCTCAGTCCAGTTCTTGGGAAGTGGAGAGCAAGTTCAGCTGACACTGTTGTCCCATCTTACCTAACAGGACAATGGCCCAAGGATATAAATAGCTATCATCATTACCAGTCATCTGGGGTATTTATGTGTGACAAGTCAACTCAGGTAAATATGTGTACAACTGTACTATAACATTTTAACCAAATCTCTTTAACCTCTCCTAAAGTGATCTGATATTGGTATTCACTCTCATCAGTTTCACCAAGCTTTTTATCATAGTCAAACAACCTCATCTCTTTTGAAAGAGTGTTGTCTCAGTTAAAGACAATTGCTATTCTCTCCCCCCCCCCCCCTTATTCTTGCAAAGTAGAGATCATTACAAGAATTGCAGCACTTGTTTAGCTGACCACTTCATTTGTTACCATATTATGACTTGTGTCCTGAAATATTTTTTTATATCATAAATTGTCATTGCTTGAAAATGATTTCAGTCTAACATTCCTTGCCCTTGCTGGGACAGAGAAATTCAGACTAGGGCTTCATTATAGAGGATTATTGGAAACATAGAGGGATCAGATTGAGATCTGGAATCCTTGAAGAAAAGGAATACAATCTTGTACTGTATGCAAGAGCTGTTTTTTTAAACAATTTTATGCCAAAGACAAATTTAATTTTTTTTTTTTTTTTTGTCAACATCATAAAATATCAAGGATTTTTTGTAGAAATGACTTACTATCAGTAGTATAGACCTGAACGCACATGCTCAATTTTTCCTCTCTCCATGTTTTTTTTTAGAAGGCTACTTGTCAAGGAATTTTGTGTTTTAATTGTATATTATAAACTTTTATAGAATTATTGATTTAATTTTTTTCAGACTCTTGAAGAATGGGATTGTAAGAAAAATAAAAAAAAGAAAAGTCATCGAAGATCTGCATCATTTGGTCAAGGAGACCAGTTGAAGGTATATTCAAATCAGTGTGCATATGCTTATTATAGGTTGCTAACACTCCCCAAGTGAGCAGCACAAAAACTTTGGCCTTATACAGGCTTTGAGATTGTCTAGAGTTGCATGCTACCTATCAAAGGAATCTGAATTAAAAACAATTTTTTTTATAGAATCAAGACTGTAATGATTATGTAAGATTTTGTGGGTTGAATTTATTTGTGAAAACAAAAAAACTGATGGAAACCTCATTCTCATGGCTGGGATTGACTTTTTTTTTAGGGTGCCAAGTGTGACTCAAAAGTTTATCATCAATATGATTTAGAATTAGAACATATTGTGGAAAGAGTTTTTAATGCCATTAAAAAGTTAAAAGTGATGTCTATGCTAGTATTAGCTTCATATGAAAAAGGCACATTGTCAAAGGCTTTAATAAGCTGTCTTGGCCATCAAGCATTGAAGTTCTAAATTATAGCAGAAAAACATATCTAATTTTATTTGTTTGTTTTTCAGCTACAGTACATCAAGCACCATTTGCAGAAATCAAAAGAAGGTAGCAAGCAACTAGAAAATGGCAAGCAGAGATCTAGCCCTGTGCCTGCCAACCATTCGGCTTTGTCTCTTACTGCTCCTCCAACAGTTTTTGCTCAGCAGGCAAAGGCTATTCTCTGTAATGCAGGCCTTATACCTCGACAAAATATGAATCGTTTCCAAAGAAACAGTGTTGAAGGATTGAATGTGGTATGATATACAGTCTTTAACACATATTCCTCATTCTTTGTGAGACAGACATATGGGGAAGAAAGATTTGTGAATTGAGAAAACTTAAAATTTACAATATTGGAATTGGGCTGGGAGGATAAAGATTATACTTTAAATGATTCTTTGTCATAATTATCATGTGCATTGTAAATTGTAAATTAAAGACAAAGATACATTGCAGCAAAGAAAGTAAAGTATGTATTTTATTTGGATGATTTTATTTTAATTTTTGCACAGAATCGTCTATCATGTCATTCTATAATATTTTGTTCCTATCAGTTAATTGTTGATTTATTTTTCATTTTAATCATTATGATTATCATCATAATACATATATAAGATATGTTTTTTGGGTTGTTTTTTTTCACTTTTTCAGGAAATAGAAAAGCTTGTTTCATCAGTAAAGATTTTAACAACAGCTGATACTGATGGGACTGATTCAGTTTTTAGGGTAAATCCTCATTTTAAATACAAGTCTGCCGTCCAAAATGTATTGCTTTCAATAGTACATTTTGTATGTTTTTGTCCTCTTTCTATTATTAAAATAATTTAGTTACTTGCCAATGGGATGCAGGCGTTTGGTGGGCGCTACTTCTTTTTCTTATCTTTTGGCTTTATCTATCATCTTACTTTTCCCAGCACTCTCCAGTGCTCCCTTAACAAGACTACACATACACATGTGTTTTGTATCGGTTAGCTCAGTCTTGGTCCTGTTTGTTGTCCTAACAGACTTATGGTCATCCCCCATGTTTAACACAATGGTACCTAACTGCAGGGTCACTTGCTATCTAGAAGGATTGAGTACTTTTTGTACACAAAGGGCGGTAGAATATCATGTGTCTCACTGGACCATAATAGTGTATGATGTGGTTGGTAGCCATCATCTGTTCATGTGTCTCTGCTTTGCGATTGTGAGAGGTGATTTTTTTTTCTTGTATTGTAAATCATCTCTTTGTCACCTTTTATCAGAGATTATTATTATTTTTTGGTTGTAAATCATCTCTCTGTGAAACGTCCCTGGCAGGGTCAAACTCGGGCTATTCTTTTAACTAGCCTACTTACCCCTGGGCGCTTATATGACCATAGCAGTTAAAACTCAATAAACAAACAAACAGCCAATGGGATTGGATGATCATTGTTAAGATAAATTTAAAGAAAACAAATGATGATTATGTATTGTATTCTTTGTCATTAGATTTGAGCGCTTACAATTCTTTGAATGTTTGAAGTTTATTGGACTATTTGTGGTAATTGTAACGATGCTGTACCCTGAACTGAGAACTAAACTTCCATTCATGATTAGTTTGGCTTCAAGAAAACTATATTGTTTTGATCATGCCATCAATAGTTTTTTTTGTTGTTGTTAACCCTTTCCCAGCGAGCTCTGATTCTAATCCAACTATATCATGCAAAATCTTGAAAATGTATGTGTATTTAAACCAGATAAATCAGATTTCAGTTTACTGGCATATACCAAAATCCTTTATTTCAGGCTTTTGTGATATGTCAGTTCACTCAAATCTGATTTATCTGGTATGAGAACAGGCAAAGCTTGAAGATTTTGGGGTCATTAGCAGTGAAAGGGTTAAAATGATAGCTGATTTTTTAATGGAATTTCCTGATTAACATTGAATAATATTTCTAATCACATGATGGAAGTTTACATTTAAAATGTCTTTTTACTGTTGTCTACCAGGAGATTCCAGATGGCCATAGAGCACCTATCCCAGAAGTTGTCAGGCTCAGCTCTACAAGGAATGTGGATACTCAGACTCCTTCTGGCCAGCTCGATATTAATACTTCTTCCTGTGTTGTTTCTACAAGTCGTCCTGCTTCTATTAGTCCTGCACCATCAGGCTCGACACCTCCTAGGCCTAGCAGCTTGGAGAATACAGCCATTTCTCGTAGCAGATCTGAATCAACAGACAGTAAATCTAGTAAAGGTATATAATGTTAGATAGGTTAGAAATAATCAGTAGATAGTAGAATGTACAAAAAATCATTTCCTCTCATCTGTTAACATTTGCATTGCTATGCATACATTTTTGTTTGTTCAGTGCCTTCTGGATATGTGGCGTTGCTTAGTTGATTTTTACCCATGTTGATCTTTTCTCATTGTCCCTCCCCCTTCTTCCTATATAAACATAACACTCTTCAGTTAATTTTCATGTAAAGGTCAGTTTTTCTCTCTGGTCCGCCGGATGTAGACTTATCAAGAAGCCACTGTAAAGACACCTAGACGGATACATCATATATACTAAATAGTGGATGACCGTCTAACTCTTTAATTTTGTGAGATTCCAATGTTTATATTTTGATCAAAAGCAGGATGGACTCAACTGTGACACCAGGAAAATGTTTTGATTGTGTGCATGGGTGTTGAGATTGTAAAATGCAAAGTACTAATGCTAATAGTTTTGCATATTGAGGTTGAATGAAAGTTTGAGTTATTGAAACTGTTTTGCTTTTTTTTTATATTAGAGGCACTAGCATAGATGTTTGTCTTAGGTTTACCAGGTCTTTGTATCATCTGTGATAGATATTACCTACTGCAATATCTGATTTATAGTTTGCAAGCTATACTCTAGTTTGAAGAGCTCACTACAGGTTTGTTATTTCAACAGGAGATGCTGAAACTTCTCCAGAGCTAATCATGGGTCAAGTAAGTCCCAAGCTAGAGAAATCTTGCCCATTTGTAAGAGAACCTCCTGATGGATGTGAAAAAGTCACAGTGGTAGAGGAATTGAGGTAAATTTTTATACTCACTATAGCGTTTGTTTTTAATCAGCCATAATATTTATCTTTTGCACCAAAGTTAGTGTTCTCCAAATCATGAAAATGCCCTTATTATTATACAATAAAGAAAACATAATATGAGGAAAATTGTTGCATTGCTTGTTTAAAATTGTAAACCCCCCCCCCCCCCCAAAAAAAAAACAAAAACAAGGTCAAAATCCCTGAAGTAACCAATCAGTTGTTATCAAAGAACACACACACACCTACAGTCTACTTTGGTCATAGTGATCCACTTCGACCCTAGTCTGTGGTCTAGTCTGTGTGTGTGTATTGTACCCCAATTGTAATGAATTGCATTGAGTGCTAAGGATGCGCCACTGGCACAGCTTTGCATTGCCTTGAGAGTGACAATGGAAGCATGGGGTTTGTTTATGATGAAGTTGTTAAAATTCAAATACTTGACATTTCATTTATGTAGTACGTCTTATGAAATGATTGTATAGTCCAAAGCATAATCAAAATTTACTCTTTTTTTTTAAACACATGTTTTGCATTTTTCAGGAGACCACAAATCAAAGAGCCGATGCTGTTTAATCCAGTTAAACCCAATCAGTTTGAGTTCAAACAAAGTCAAGGATCTGCCTTTTGTCCTCTCATCAAAAGTCTCTACATGGATTCAGATTTTCCTCTTGCACATCACACCCTTTCTCCGTCCATGATGGCTGCACCTTCAATTGAGAGCTGAACTACTCCCGTCCAAGTTTGTTAATTATTTTTTCTTGTTTTTGAAAGTTTTTTTTTTTCTTTGAATAATTTGGACTGATCTATGTCAAATATAGTCAGTATGAGATCTGCAAATTAAACCACTGAGTCCAATTGTCTAAGAAAACAATCAAAAGTCGTTATTTTCTTCTGGTCATTATTTTTTTACTCCATGTTATCAGACCTGCTTTGTCTGTTTTCATTTCATCTTGAATTTGCTGTTTACCTCTTCTTTTTAAAAAGCATTTTTGTTTATCTACATTCATCTTTTTGTTGGTTTTGTAGTGTGGAAATGTTTGATATATTCACTTTTACTATGTATACTTTTTTTTGGTCTAACATATTTCCAAGTTTTTTTCTCTATTATTCTTTTGGATCTTAACTCATCTACAGATGAATGTTACAATCAAATCTTCTCAGGTATCATGCTAATAATATATTTTGTCATTCCACAACGTTAAATAGTCAGGATGATTTAATGATATAGTCAATCTTTTAATTTTTTTCTGTTTTTGAATGCAAGTTATTCTTTTTCAGTTGTTGTTTTGATACAGAAAAATTGAGGGAAAATTTTGTGATGTATTTTTTATTGTTTAATAAAAAATACTTGAGGATTTTAATACATAGCAATTTTGTGGGTTTCAAGTTTGAAATTAAATTATTGTGGAGCGCATTCAAATTTAAGTCAATGCTGCATCAAATAAGTTTACTAAAGAATAAAATATCATAACAGTGAAAAAGGGAAACAACCAATACAATAATGTTCTCTTCATGATTTTACCGCTTAGAAGTGAGAACATTAATGCTGCCGACTGTTCTCATTTAGTATGTTTTAATTTAGAGGTCGCTCCTGCGAACCCATGCTGTCATTGTTGGCTGTCATGTAAACAATAGGAGCTACATAAAGATTTTTATCAGGATCTCAAGCAACTTGCACTTACGATGTGTTTGTTGCTGATCTTTGA
>JAUEKZ010249716.1:1639-19899 GCA_031471865.1 Melibe leonina
GAGTGGAGTAGGTCCAATCGACAGCTAAAATTATTGCCATCATTGATTAATGAATACAAAAGCTAACAGAGGCAGCAGACAACAAAGCATGGTAAGGTTAAAAATAGCTAAGCCTAGAATGTGTCAGTATTTGTTATTCCTGAATGCTATGAATGACTCTGCACCATTGATTACAGTACTGAGTTGTTTGCAGTTATCAAGATGGTTCTCTCTAGACTCTGGTTGGGCATGCTTGACTGCAGGAATTTATTGTGTGCTCTGTTTTGCTAAAATCATAATAGGACATATCATTACTAGTTGAAAAGCCAATTTTCATTTCTCAAAAAAATTCATACAATATTTTGTAGTCACTATGTTCTATGAAAAGGGGGTTCAAAATATACTTGAATGCTTTTGGTAAGATACTCACATATTCAACCTGTTGATTGTTTAGTCATTTTCAATGATCTATGAAATTGTTACCTTTTCTTTTCAGATTACTGTGTACGACATCAATAAATACGAAGAACTTGACTTAGCCATCTTGTCAGTCTTATTAAAAGGTTAGGCAGAAAATCTTGCAGTGAAATTTTGTTTTGATTAGCATGGGAATTAGCATGGGAATTAGCATGGGAATTAGCATGGTATTAATAAAATAAAATTGAATAGGTCTCTGAACTGATGTTCCATATTACAAGAAAAGGAGGCCAAAGCAGGGTTAATCAGTGTGTCCTGTTGACGATGATTAAAAAAAATTAGCATTTTTAAATATTCACATTTTGAGAGTCATTTAGTGCATAAAAGATGTTTTTGTATCGGGTGTTAAAAAAAAAAAAATTGAAAAAAGAAGAGAGAGAGAGTGATAGAGAGAAAAAGAGAGAGAGGAAAGGAGGGAGTGAGGGAGAGAGAGAGAGAGAGTCCTAAATAATGTCCAGGAGAGAGGATGGATGAAGCAAAATGTAAAGAAATTGTATGACTACATATATGTACGGTGGCGTTATTGGCAGGAAAACCCAGAGGCTCCAGCTCCAGACAGAACCAGCTCCAACTTGCTATGGCATGGAACAGGGCAGATATTGCACAGACTCGTATCTTCAGGGACGACGTGAATTGGGAAGAAGGTAAATACTTTGTGCTCATTGGCTATATGCATTTATGACGTGTAACATTCCTTTCAATATCAGCTTAAATGTGTTTGTATTGTATCTTTTCAAATTCCCTATCAGGAAAGTTTAAACCTGACCTGTAGCTAATGTGCAAATATCGCTATTAATACTATTAACATGTAGAAACCTTCTTTGTAGGTCTCCTCTTGCACAAAGAGTTCAAAGGCAGGTAATTTGACGTAGAGCTCTGCCATATTTTAACCACCGAGCAAAGATTACTGTAACTTATCAAAGTCCTTGCTACCAAGTTATAGCAAAAATCACCCAAATTACCTCATGATATGAAGTTTGCTTTCCAAAATACATGGTTCAGATAGTTTTGCTACCCGCAGTCAGCGCTAAAACTAACAATGTCTTTAGCCCAAGTTTGCTATTATATTCATAATAAATTCTTTCACTAGGGCAAAAGCTTCTACTATAGCATATCTTTAGTGAAATAAAACATTTTGTCTTAGAGGCTTTTTAAGTAATGCAGTGGAATTACTTTAAAGCAAAATTTTGGGGACCTTCAAAACCATTTCGGTTCAAAGGCATTTTGGTTTAGAGTAAGTGCTATTTTTATTATATTTTTCAAGGGCGGCGACTATGTCAATAATTTGTACATTTACATTTCGGTGTTGACAATGGCACGTTCATAGCCCAAGCATGTTTTCATCTTCTTGGTAGTTGGACCAAACTTCGTTATCTTCAAAAGCCTTCTGTAGCTTCCCCCTGCTCTTGGTTGAGTTCTGGATGCCGCATTTTAAAAAAAAATTCAAACTCCAATGTGTATGCACATTGCTTTCTTTTGGACAAGGATGTGGAAATGAAAAGGCATTGTCAACATTAAACTAAGACCAATATGTTGAAAAGCCAATCAGTGCGATACGTAACAAACAAAGAGTGAGCGAGAACATTGCCTGTCAGTAGTGTCAGTACCAGTCCCTCGCTGCCATCTTCCCTTTTCACCATGTTTGCGATTTCTGGTGTTGAAGTGGGGAAGATAGAGGGGGGGGGGGGGGGGGGGTGCAGATGGTGATCGGCTATACCCGTGTAAAACTGGAGGAGTTGTTGATAGTGATAGGCCAGGGGTAGAGGGCAAGGATAAGACAAAGAAGTAAGATGATAGAGAAGGATTAAAAAAAGGGAAGAAGCTCTCAAGTCAGTCGTGCTTAGAAACATTTCGGTTCATCGTACTAAGGGTACAAAGACAAAGAAACTCATACAATTTATTGATTTCTTTATGGCTTATAGTATTTTGCGGTTTAGCTTTTGTCGGTTTAAAGTAATTCCACTGTAGTTATAAGTTAGATCTGTATTGCTTCCTTACTCATATAATCTGCCATAGTTGAAGCTGCATGAATTTGATATAAAATGACCAGAGTCAAGCATTGTTTTAAAATATTTAATTAGTAATTTGAAAGAATGAGATTTTAAAAAAAAAAGTACAGAATTTTTATTCCTGAAGACAGGTAGTTATTGTAGTTGCATTTATTGTGTTAATTAACGCTAATTGAATTTTTAAGGGATTTCTATAACTTTTGGTATTTTTAAAATCAAACATCTTATTACAAACTTATGCTTAAAATGTTTCTAATGAGACAATATTGTTGTTCCTTGCCAAGCTGGATAAATCTTTTAATCACCAATATTCATTGTTTTATCCAAATATATCACAATTTTGTTCAATATATTTTATGTAGGTATGATTTTACTTTATGAATTTTCAGAGATAACTGTAGGATAGAAAAATAAATTAATTAAAAGTGACGTTCTAAAATCTTTTTTTTTTTTTGGTAGGTACAAAATTAGTTTTGTGACAAATTTATTTTTGGCATATATATTTTGCTAATGACACAATATGAAATGTATTTATGTAGAAAAGGGTATTCAAATTTAGTCTTTTTTGCAAGATACTCACATATTCAGCCTTTTAACAAAATAACTGACCATACTTGCAAATTCTTATCAACAAATATCCATTCATCATTATTGAAATTAAAAGAATTAAAAATAATTTTCATATACATTTTATTTGTAAGTATTCTTATGGTTATAGTTTGAAAATGGATTAAACTCAGTGATGAGGAAGAGAATTCATTTTAGGTTGTTTGAAAAAGATGAAGAAACAAAGAAGATTTTTTCTTTGGGGGTTTGTTAATATATGATATTGTCTCTTTTTCATTTCTGCTGAAAGGGAGTCTTGAAAACGCTTTTATCTATGCACTTTCGCAAAATAAGCATCAGTTTGTCAAACTGATGTTGAACAATGGCATTGTGATGAGAGACTTCTTGACTCGGGACAGACTCCAGCATCTCTACAACAATGTAAGATTTCAGATTCATTTACGTTTTATATTTAATAGCCTCTGGATCTGTTCTTCATCCATTTTTTCATCTATGATATAACTGTATATGTCTTGCTTCAATTACATTAAGTGTAAAGTTAATTTATACAACCTCTCTCAATGTGACTTGGGATAATTTATCAAAGTGGTATCAATAACTTAATTGGTAGAGTGTTGACCTCGTAATCCTTAGCTTAGTGGTTCAAATCCTGGCAGCGTTATACCTAAGATGTTGAAATTGGCTTTTTAGTAGCTGTCCCACCAGGTAGGAACAGCCCTAAGACTGGTTGGCCTGGTGTCGGTGTACTGTGATTGGTCAGGTATTCAAGGGAGCCCTCTGTGTGGCAACATGTTAACTTGTCTAGCAAGCTTTGCCTTTGATATGACCTAAATTGTGTTTAAAAAGGCATTAAACAGGCAACAACCTACCAAAATAATTTATCAAATGATAAAAAGACCTGACTTAAGATTTTAAGAGGACAATTTTAACAATGTTTTATTTGAAGATTTCCCTTTGTATGGTTCGGGGCCTCAATATTAAAGCTTGTCATATTGATTCCCATCTTTAGGCAAAAGCAATAATTACTTTGTAATTGAGTACTAATCGTTTCACTTGAAATTAATCAGCATGCTATGTATTCAGTCCCCTGCGTTTTAGTAAGGGATTATTTATTGAAAAAATGATTTTAGAAAGAGGTTGTTCAAAGATTTAAATCTGAGCTGTTATTTTTCAATTTCAGCTGACCCCTGACAATTACCTGCATCGGATATTGAAAAATGAATTCAAGGAAATTTATTTTACTGTTGGGAATATTTGTGATTTTCTCAAGTCCATGTTTGACAAATATGAAGATGATAAAACTAAAAACCAAACACAATTATCAAAGCCAACAAAGAAAGGAAAAAGAGCTAAATCAAAGGGTTCCATAAAACACCAAGATGTCGACACAGACAGTGAGGGCATTGAGCATGATGCCAAGCACTTCAAGCAACCATACAAACAGTTGCTTATGTGGGCTGTTTTGATGCGAAGGTATGCACAAAAGTAATGATTCAGTGTAAAAGGAATTCAGTATTGATCAATGATTATTTTCTTTATGGATACTTATCAAATATTTTGATGTGACCATTGTTCCTCTGCAAATCTCTCTCTTTTAGAGTTTGCCCATTTTGACATTTGGCTATTGACAAGTATGAGGGACAATCAGAAAGTCTTGATAGTTGACCTGTAGCAGCTTAGCTTTCAAGTTCCCATAGAAAAACGTTTATCTGAAAGTTATCTTTAACCATGTCTTCTCTTAAGTGTAATGTTGACTTTGATAATACTATTTTTTATGTTATGGCTATGACGTCATAAAGAAAGTAATGTTGAGAGATCATAGGAACATTTAGTTTTACATCTTTATTGTCTTTGCAGTTCTATGTAGATTGTGTATATGTATCAACATATTTTTATGCCATAAACTAATATCATGATCTTCTTGCTAACAGGTACAGGTTGTATTGTGGCATAATGAAAGTAATAGCATTCCTCTTATATCCAACTTTTTACAGACATGAGCTTGCAAAGCTCTTCTGGGAGTTGGGGGATGAACCAATAATGTCTGCTTTAATGGCTTCAAGATTATGTGGAGCAATGGAGTTGAAAGTGCCAAAATATCTACAAACGATTCGAGATTCTTTTCATGAAATGAAAGAGTAGGTTAATTTAAGTTAGATGACTGGTTTCTTTGCTTTGATAGCTTTTAAAAGTAAAAGGCTAGTTGCGATTTATAACTCTCACCTTTTTAGAGACCTTAAAAATTTTTCACACTTATAGAAATCTCTTCAATTCATGAAAAGACACTAAGACAAATAGGGTACATTCAACTTAGAGGAATTTTTTAAATTTAGAATTAATAAATCCTTTTTGTCATTATTTATCATTTATTGCTGTTGTATATTGTGGTTTTGACAGCTGGAAGGAACAGCATTTTAAGAGTGATTGTTAAGCATTCCTTGTCAATTAATTTTGTTTTAAAGATGAAATTTTATTTTTCAGCAAGTATGAAAAACTTGCCATAGGTGTGCTAGATGAATGCCACGCTAATGACCCCAACAAGGCTATAAAGATTGTGGAACGTTCCTCTCAAATATGGAGTGAAATGAAATGTTTACAAGTGGCCACTGCAGCTAGAAACCATGTAAGCTTTGATTGCTGTTACAACTAAATAAAGATGTTCAAAAAGAGAAATCAAAATATATTACTTTAACTGGATGAACAGTAGATTATAATAATATATCATCATTATTTAGGATTTTCCATTTTTCTATCAAGAAAAGGAAGCTAATGTGAGGAAATTACAGTCAAGAATAAAAATATAAGTATATAATTTTATCAGTTTTGGATTCTAGAAAAATTATGTCACATTTGGGGTCCTCCAAATATAATGATATGACTAGACGTATAGGAACGTATTAAAGGGCGTTAATAGCAATCACCAACTACCAATATTTTAGATGTATGTAATTTGCTTCTTGTATTTATTATCCATGAAAAGAATGATAATTGTTCTCAGGAGCATTAAAAATCATCGTTTTTGTGTAACTACACCACACCAAAGTTAGTACTTTCTATCCTTCAATACAAACTGATATTGATATTTTAAAACCTTGGTTTCAGAGATACAATTAAAGTTTTGGAGTGATGGTAAATTTTGCATGTTTTTTGTTTCAAATTGATTCTGAGTTTTCTGTTTGACAAAAGTATAGCTTAGATTTAAAAAATCACCTAAATAAAGAAAAAGTGCATGACTTTTGAATTTTTTTTATAAATGTTAAAGTTGCAACACATAATTTAGATTCAAAGCTATCATTGAAAACCAATATATCAATTCCGTCTCTCTCATAATAGTCTTGAGACTATAATTTAGACGTAAAGTTAACTCTGCCTTAAATTTTCTTTTATTCGTAACCTGCTAAAGTAATGCCTTAGGGATACTTAATGTACCACCTAACATGTTGTTATTGTTGTTATTCCTTGTACTATGAAGTTCATTGTTCTCATATGTGTCCACAAGTTATAAATTATCTTTTTGTTTTTGTTTTTGGTAATAACAATGATGAAAACAAGGCTTTTTTATTAGAGTACAAAATCCATTATTTTATCATGCTCCAGAGTACTTCACAAAGGAAAATGATTTCAAATACATGAAAAGAACTTTAAAAAATAGTAAAGACAAAAATTTAAAAAATACTAATGTTACATAAACGATTGGCACTCCAAAGATTTGAAAGCACAATATGAATCTATGCTGAGAAATTGAAAATTGAATAGAACTATGAGACATAGAAAATGATAAACGTAAAACTGTAAAAAAAAGGTAAAAAGATATTTAAACTACTAAATAATTAGAGAAAGGGGCTTCCTAAAGCATCTACAAAGTAATTGTAGGATGCATAGAATTTAGCTGGATAACATCCTCAGAAAAGTGGCTGAGTCTGAATGCTAAGTATTGTAAGGTTGACAATGTTATATGAGAAGAAAACACCAAACAAATCAAACTACATATGTCACATTAAAGAGACAATAATAGAAGGATTAGTAAATGTAATCAAGATAAAAACTAAAATATCCTCAATCACTGTTGCGGAACTTAGAATTAAACATGGCAAATTAACGTATCCATATTTTTTGTATTTGATTATTCCACATTCTGAGAGCTTTTTGAGAAAAGAAAGAGCATAAAATATGTAGAATGGATGTTTGTGGGTTCCACTAGAGTGAGAGAATGCAGATGATTATAAATGAAAAATTCCAACAGTGACATGAGATGATGTGATCAGGTAGATTATAGATTATGATTACAGTATTTGAAATTTACTGAAGAGCAGCTTTATCAGTTTTATTGTTTTATAATACAAGACAACACAATTTCCTAGAGCCTTCATTTTGTATTCATATGTAGCACGTTAGTTGTCTATCGGTCTATGTGTCTGTCTGTCCATCCATCCATCCATATATCTGTCTATTAATCCATCCATGCATTCATCTCTCTTTCTATCTATCTACCATCTAATTTCCTGTCTGTCTTTGAGATATTTTTAAGATAAATATCAACTACAGTTATATTATATATTTCGAAGGAGTCTTAAGAAAATTTTAATTCTGTTTTAAAAAATTATCATAAAGGATAATCACTCTTAAATAAAGAGTTTGTACAATAAAAAAAATTGGCCTCCCTGCTAGGTGTTATAAGAAGGGACAAGGTAATTAATCTTGCTTAAGATCAATGGCAACAGGAATCGTCCATGTTGTTTGTGTGAGCAATGTGGGGTAAATCTCTTGCCAAAGGAGTATAAAATGTCAAAGCAGGACTCCAAGCCAGTGCTTTGGGTTGCTAGTGCAGTGCCTTATTTGTAAAGGCCACTTTGCCCAGTGTATATAAAGATATTTCAAAAGAAAAGCATACCAAAAATTATCTTATTTAAATTGCACTTGTTTACTATAATAAAATATTATCTTTATTGTTACTGCTATCGCCTTTGTAGTCTTAGATTCACCTGTTTTTATTTGTATTTTTCTTTTACTATGAATGATTTAGATATATCTGTTTAAAGGTAATTTTGTGGATGCCAATAAAATGCTTGTGAGTTGTAGATGGTTTTTAGTTATCTACAAATATACTAAAAAACCATCTCTCCATCTGTCCATTCATTCATCCGTCAATCTATCCATCCATCCATTCATCCTTCCATCTATATATTTATCTGTCATTTGTAATTTCTTGAGGGAGGCATTGCGCTGCCAAGAGCAAACTGCTCACAGACAAAGAGATTAGTCAACAACAACAACAACGTCTGTCATCCATATATAAAAGCTTCAGTAACTTTGAAATTCATTACTTTAAAGTAAATTGAATATTTTCATATTGAAATATTTGCAGGCCTTTGTGTCATCTGTGGCCTGCCAGAGTTCAATAAACAGCATTTGGAAAAAACACATTTTGTCAAGTTGGCCAAAGGTTTGTTATAATTTTATATTTCTACAACTGAAAGTAATGCTGCTGAAATTATGTTGAATGTTTACGTACGCTTATTTCAACAACACTTATCGAATAAAAGCAATTTTTTTTCTTCCAATTACATAATACAGCATGTATACTTTATAAAAAAATTGCTTCCTTCGTATCAAAGCTGAAATAAAGTCTATACTGTCTTATGAGAAACAAAATGAATATAGATTACATATATATTCCCTACAATCTTTTTATTTTCTTCCAGGTTTTTGTAGGTGCAATATTCCCACCACTGATCTTGTTCTTTGTGAACATGGGCCTTGAAAAAGGCAGGAAACTCTCAAAGCTAGAAAAGATAAAATCTTTCTACATGTCTCCTTTGACCAAGTTTTCAATATTTACGGTAAAGTTATAAACCTTTTTTATGATGGTTTTGAAATTAACGATGAAGAAAAAATATCCTTTTGAAAATAGATATGTAATAAATAATGTATATATCCTCTAGTACCAATGTAAAAAAATTTTCTAATTTGTTAATCGCCTGACCTATTCCAATACTATATTATTTTTGCTATGCAAGCACACTTTATCAATTCATGTTATTCTCAAGCATTCTTAAAGAATTTTACCAACTTCATCTTCTTCTTCCTCCAAATAACTGACTGACTCAGCTGGACCAAGTATTACTGTCAGTGTGCATTACAACATGGTTGATTACAAACCTCTTAAGCGTGAGAGGGTTGTTTAAAAAAAATTAAAGTCAAAACATTAAACTACTTTGAATTTTTTTCTCTTCAGGCAACCTATGCCATATTTCTGGCATTGTTCTCTTACATGTTGCTGGTAGATTTCAAGGAAAGACCATCAGTTGCTGAGTGGATATGCATGCTTTGGGTAGCGAATTATCTAATTGGAGGAGTCCATGCGGTATGATGTTTTCTTTTTAAAAAAATATAACAAAATGATTTTAAACATTACATTGAAGACTATAAATTATCTCAGCCCTGTCTTAAGATTTAGTTCAATGCCTTGATTGTATTTCAAAGAAGAGTAGAAGTGCACAAACTTGGTTGAGTTTTACTGTCAATGCGCATTTCAACATGGTCAATGACTTGTTTTTGTTGGACATGTTGGAAATGAGCTGATAGACATAATTTAAATTTGAAATGTATTTGAGAGTGCTGAGATTTTGCTATCAGTACAGGTTATCACATCCAACATTTTGTTGTTAAAAATGGAGTAATAAGGCAAAGACAAACAACTTAATGTTAGAGCATGATTATTTTTAAGTATTTTGAACTCTAATTCCTTTTCATAACTTCTTCACGGTTCTTATGTTGCAATATCTTTTTTTGTTTTTCTTCCAGTTCATGCTATTTCCATCCCCAACAATCAAAAGTAAACTTAGAGACTACTTTGGTACAATGGACAGATTAGACGTATGCAATTTGCTACTGGCTTGTACCGCATTTTGCATAAGATGGAATTATGTCTACGAGGCGAAAGTCATCTATTGTGTTAATATCGTCCTCTTTTACATTCGTGTCCTGAGACTTTACACTGGAAATCGAACTCTTGGGCCTAAAATCTACATGATTAACAAAATGGTAAGCTTTTGAAAATGGAAAATCTTCTTGTCTTGAGATAATACTCTTTTTAATTTTTCCATTAAAGATTGTACAAATTTGAATGACAATGACAAGTTCCTTACTGCCAAAATTCATATGGTTGGTATGTGAAAAAAGCAGTTAGGAAAAGGATTTTGGTATGTCTCATGCAAAATTATCTTAGCAATTTGAAATAATTGAAGAGTGTTTTTTGTTCATGATTTTTATTTTTTTCAGATTGCAGAGCTTGTCATGTTTTTGATGGTTTTGTTGGTGTTTTTACTTGCGTATGGTGTAGCAAGCCAGGGTCTTCTGTACAAGAACAGACATGGGGATTGGGTTATTCTCAAAGACATCCTTTACTTTCCCTATTGGCAAATGTATGGGGAGTTATTCTTGGAGGAAATTGAAAGTAAGTAGTACATTTTTCATCAGCAAAGGCTTCAAGTGATTTTCAAAATCAGCAAATTTGAAGCACATATTTTAAAAAATGGGCTGTAATGTTCTGTTCAACTAAGAATCACTTAATATGATGTCATTATTGAATTTAGAAAAAGATTTATATTTTTCTTGTGTTCATCTGAATGTGGTATTGGCTACATGTTGTACGCAATGATCTAAAGACTTGATAATAAAATACTTTGTATTATTTATTATTATAATAGTTGAAGGTCATCCAGTGCTCTATTGTAACATTAAAGTATCAAATTTGATGTCTCAAGTAGAATTTTATGATAATTTAGACAGTTCGCATGGAGTCAATGTTATTATCATTTACTCTTTTGTAGTAACAATGAAATGTAATAATAATCTAAACATATTTTATACGATATGCAGTAGAAACTAATGGTCATGAAAGTTTTTATTTCAATGGGTTTTTTTTTTCAGCTGATGATGCCTGCACTGCAAGTCTTTCAGCACTATACAATGGCACCGTATTAGATGAAAACAACACATGCAGAACATTCCATCCTTTGGTTCCCATTTTATTAGCTCTCTACTTGCTTGTGGGGAATGTTCTCTTACTCAGCATCCTTATTGCTATATTTAGGTAAGCATTGGTTTAACTTCCTTTTGAACATGTTTTGCTATATCACAAGTGGATTTCTCTACATAAGTCAACCCCCTGCCATATTGAATCACTCAATTATCTTTTTCTGTCACAATATACTGACAACACGCCAACCAGTCTTAGCATTGGTCTGAAAATACCAAGTGCCTGGCAAGACAGCTGTTAAAATGCCTTAGGTATGAAACAGCCAGGGCTTTAGTCCCCAACCTACTGGTTCCTAAGCAGACCATCTACCAATTGAGCTATGGTTCTGGTTTAAGTAAGCACTTCTAATTTGGTTAAGATGCTTTTTACTTAAGAACTTCATTCTTGATATTACATTTCTCCAATGAAATGGGTCAATAATTATTTCTTGCTACATCTTACCTTGACCAATTTTTTTTTTGTTCAAATGAAAAAAAAAAATACTACCTTGGTATAAAATACTTATGGCTTGGTTTAGAATACTTCAGAGGGCAGTTTTGGAAAATTCTGATATTATCAGGGTGCTTGAAAACATTACAAATGAAATTTTGGTTATCAAATATACAGACAGACTAAAATTGAAAAATACCTAGGAATATTTCCCACTATATAGCTTTTGAATGGAATGTAAATTATATTTATTTTACAAATTTTTCTCTAGCACAGTAATAGATGTAAAGTACAGTATTGTCTTATTGAATACCTGTTCCAAGTATGCATTCACTTTACACCATGAAGCTGCCACAAGAATGGGATGGATTGGATTGGAATATAGTTGTTATTGATGATGAACGTTATCTTCCACAGTCATGTTTTCGACTCTGTTGAGAAAAACTCGATAGAGATCTGGAAGTTCCAGATGTACTTTCTGGTTATGGAGTTTGTTGAACGACCAGCTCTGCCTCCTCCTTTGAGTCTGCTGTCTTATCTTGGATATGCCCTTGTTTGGATTTACCACAAGCTATCCTGCAAAAAGCCTCCTAATGAAGGTCAGTATCTGTATCTCTTTATATGGTGAAAATGAAAAAGGCAAGTCCTGCTCAGCCATGCTGTCAATAAAACTAAAGTTTATTGTTTTTATTTTCCTTAACATAAATAGGAATAGAATGAAGATTAGTTACTGTTTTTTCAAGCTGGTTGGTGGCTCTATGTGCAACCCTCCTTTCAACATATTTTAGGCTGTAGTTAAAGGCAGAGCTTTCTAGGCAAGCGGAAAGCTACCTTACAGAGATAAACAGAGGGCTCACTGAATAATCCCAGTCAGTACTGGGATTACTGATGCTAGATCAACTGGTTTTATGCTACTGTTTTACTGGGTCTTCACAATCCAAAATCTATTGCACTTGACCTATAAAAGTTGAGTAACTTTGTTAACTTGATGCATTTTTTCGACTTTGATTGTTTTGTAAAACATCTAGAAAAGTTTGAAAGAACATGAAGCACCTGAAAAGATTTGTCACAAGCTTCTGATATTTAAAAAGAGACCTTTCTCATTGTCATATAAGTGTTTAACATATATCTCTTGTTTTTATGGTTTCTGTTTTTGTAATGTTCAATAATGTAACACAAAGTGTTTTTGAATGAAGTTATTTATAGATACAGCCAATTACATAAACATTTTTTATTGTTTTGTATTGAGATGAGAATAAGTAACAAAAAAACTTATCAACATTGAGTAACACAGTATGATTTATCTATTGATTTGAACTGGCATGAAATAATCATAAAGAATGAACATTTTTTATATGTAAATTATTAATGATGATGATATTTGTACTATATGATAATTTCCTCTCTTAGGATCAATAAAGTATATCTTATCTTATTCAATATTAAACTGTAGTAGGGGTAGAACTCACTTCTTCATCAAACCCTGCTTTAAATTATCAGAATCAGAGTCTGTTTCTGGTTTTAAGTTTTCTCTTGTAACTATGTTGAAACCCATTTCTGCTTGTTGCTTCCTTTTCCATCCTTATCCTTATTGAGTTATTTTTTCTTTTGGTCTGTTCTTCAGATGAGGATGCTGCTCTCCACAACGAGTTTTTGTCCCTGTTTGAAAAAGAAATGATGGCTAATAAACTGAGAGGCATCAAAGTGGATGAAATGAACTCCTTGAACATGAAGCTGGAGATCATTGAGGAGAGGCAAGCATTCACAGAATTATTGGTTATCACATTTTAACAGAAAATAGCATCGGCTACAATAAAGGAAGCAATAAAGGAACTTTTGATTATCTTGTTCATTTATTTATTTTTTGTTGACAAAGGATAGAAATCAAATTTGTCATAGCTCAGAGAGACGTCTTTCAAAATCATTTCATTTTGAACTGATCATGTCACAACTGTACATAACTGGCAGAATATGATAAAGCTTTTGGCAAACATTTATATAGTTATCATCAGCTATATCTGTGATTTATAATTGTAGTTACTATAATCATTGCACTAAAAGTCTGTTCATTGTATTCTTGATATTTGATTGCAACATTGAAGATAAATGAACAATTTTGAACTTTGATTTGAATTTGAATCATCTTTACAGATTGGATGAACTAACACGGGTAATAGAAGAAGAAATGATCGCTGAGCCTGAAATTGATAATCCAATACGTGGAGGAAGACCAAAATACAACAATCAGGAAAGCAATAGAAGCTTCCCTGAATCTAACTATGAGTCACAAACATCTGTGCCTGAAAATGAAGAAACAGAGCCTCACTCTAAGTTCACATTGGAGGGAATTCAGGAAGAAAAAAATGACACTGCACCTTTTGATAATGAGGAGAACATTCTGAATATGTTGTATAGCGTAAGTACCTATTCTTTTTTTGTCTTGTGAACAACACACAACTTAAAAACTTTTTCAAGTTATAGCCGTATTGTTTGAAGAAAATAGACCAGGATCCTGTTGAGAGTAAAAAAAAGTGAGTCATTGAAAGCATTCTAGTCCATAGAGCTGAAGCTCATCCTGGTTTCTGTAGCATGAAGTGGACAGGTAGCAATGATTCTGACCGTCTGGACAGGACGCTTTTCTGTTGCAGATTACTATCCAACCCAACAGGTTAAATGAGGAATTGGGAGAAGATTTTCTTTCCTAAGGAAAAATCAAAGAGCTGCTAATAGGAACCAAATCTGGTCGCCAGAGGCTCTGTGCTGCATTGCTATCAGTATGATCAGCACAACTTAATGTTCTGTCAAGAAGGAAGTGGGAGTCTCAGTGTCCAAGAACTTGTACTGGTATTGAAATCAGAGCTAAATAACTTGACCACTGCAACAGCTTGAGTTTGATGAATTTAAATCCTACTCACTCAGGTGATCTCTTTTTCATTTTTTTTTTCAAATTATATATGTTCTCAACTCTACCTTTTATTTTCAATACCTAATCAGTTTCAACTTTGCTCAAACATAATTAACACACTAAAGTTGATTTTTATGTCTACAATAGTCATTATAGAAAGGTTGATTTAGTCTTTAAAAATGAAGGTTAAGTTTCATTTCTATCCTTGAATTTTGTCTTACAGACAGAAGATGGCTTGTCAAATGCGAAACCTGATCAAAAGAATGAAAGGAAGACAAAAAAAGAGAAGAGAAGAGAGGAAAGCCTGCTTCCTCATGAGACGCCAAGCATTCATGTTCCTGGCGTGGACACTCTGTTTGAGAATGAGGAAAATTTTTCTGTTTGGAAGGATTCTTGGGAAAGTCAAGAAAAGGCTCCAACTTTTAATGACTCAAGTCACACCAACAGTCACACAGCTGGGGCCAGTGTGTCCAATCCTCCAACCTTTTCTCCTCAAGGTCGGGGAATCAGGAGGAGGACCAGCAGACGTATGGATCCAGTTTATGATTCAGACGAGGAACTTGCAATACCTGAGCATATTTACTCTCCCAAAGCTTCTCCAAGCTCACCTAAAAATACCTCTCATGTTGAAAGTTGTGTGGACATTTCCTCTGATGAGGAGAGGTTTGTTAGCCAAGTTAGAACACGATTAAGAAAACACATTTCTAAACGACAGTTCACTCCTAATTTGGAGGGATTGGAGTAGTGTTTTTTCCTTGTCTTTTAGTATACTTGATTCAAGTGACACAGTTTATTTAATCTTAGAACTGATTTACTTGGAATTTTATAACACATTATGATTAACCAGTCAGTAAACGGATGAATGATTGAATGAATGGATGAATGAATGATTCAATCAATTAATCTGTTGTCCTGCTAATGGCAACAGCCATCAATCCCTTTTCTGCCAACCTCAGACTCAGATCCAACTTATCATGCTGTTTTTCCAAATTTGATGTAAATCTGTCAAAGTCAAATTATTTCTTCTTGTCTATACTAGACATGCCTAGTTCTAGGCATGCTATATATGAACATATGATGTGAGTATTTCGGCTCATCGCATACAAACTATAAAGGTGAGAAGAAATTGTCTGTCTCAAAAAAGTGCCTCTGGTCTACCGACTATCTGGCATTTTCTTATCAACAGAATACTTTAGTTAAAACATGGAACAATTTATAATTTGAATCTAAAACTTCACCCTCTGTGGACAATTTTAAGGTTACGATTGATAAAAAAATTAGAGGTAATGTGTGTTAAGTTTATGACTAATCATTTTGAACCTGCAGATTCTTCTTTCAATTTCATAACTTTTTGTTTTGTTTTCATAAAATTCCTGGAATATCTTTTCCATTTAAAAAAAAAATTTGTAATAGTTTTATTTGCAAAATGTGACCCTTTTTCCAGGGCTTTTAAAGGCTTCCAGCCTATATGCTTTGTAAATATGATATGATATATCATATGATATATCCTTCAACTTTTCTTAACATCTTTCAATCTGAGTATAAGCTTATTGTCGTATAATTTTCTTTTTAAGTTTTCTTTTAGTCCATGATTTTTCTTTTTTGATCTCTTTCTTCCTTCGGAGTATCTCCGCATTTTTGTAACCATCCATATTTCCATTGCTCAAATTATTTTTGTAACACTTTTCTTGATTGCCCATGCTCTACAATGATACATAAGGTTACATTTGATACTTTTTTTTGATGATGCTAATGTCAGACTCTTTCTTTCATTCTTGATATTATCAAAAGTATCTTTGATGTGACTGGCTCTTGACATTACATAATATCTGCCTCTACAACTCTACTAAGGTAAAAACCATACATTTCTATTGTATGTATGTGTACAGTTGTTGATCTTTACTGTGTTATATTTAAAAGATACTCCAGTTGTTGTCCTTTTGCAACAAATTTGTTAAGTCTGTTAGTGAAACGTAACAAATATAACTCAGGGTAAGACAACGTTCTCGTAACAGTCTTAATAGATACAATAAACTGGTGGTTTGAACCTTGGCCATGCCATTTTGGCAGTTCTCCAGCCAGATACTTGGCATTAGCGGAATCAATGCTTAGAATGGTTGGCCTGCTGTCAGTATTCTGTGACTGGGTGAGATATTTGAGGGAGTACTATTAACTCTGTCAGCATGAAAACTTGCCCAGAAATCTGACTTGAATATGATTTTGTTTGTGCTGAAAAGAGTGTTAAAGCGGCAACATCCAACTCACCAAGGCTCTTGTGATGAATTGGAATTGAAGAGCCTGAAATCTTACAAGGTAGTTAGACGGACCAAATTGAAATTCTACTGAAATTAACCTTCATTTTATGTAATAAATTTAAATGAGTACTTATCAGGTGCTGTTATTATTTGAATAATTGGCCTGAAAATGTGAAATCAGATGTTATGATTTTTTCCTTAACTAGATATAGCTGTAAATGTGATATTGATTAAGAAAATATCTCGCTTTTAATGTGCAATTCATACACAATGATATACAATCCTGAATGGAGAATTGACTTGGACTGTTAAGTCATCCCCATAATTTACTGATATTATTCACACATTATATATTATATATCATGTATCATTTCAAAATGTTAAAACAATTGCGACACCGTGGTAAATCTGCTGTACTTTTTAACAAAAATTATATGCAAATGAACAAACCATTTCATCATGTTATTTGTATGGTTTGATATGGTTTGATATAGTTTGATGTCTTACCATATTATGTTGGAAAGATAATTTTCTTGTTATTTCATAAATATTGTATTAGTAGTATGCAACATTTAACGACAAATAGCGATAAAAAACTATTTTCCCGATATTTTTTGTGGCCTTTTCTTATATGATTATGGGAAATATGTTTTGTATTTTTACATGCAGGCAACAATAGAGGTTACAATACTGTCATTGCTGAACTTCTCTCTAAGTTAAAGAAGACCTGAGTAGAAATGATTAATAGACGGAATATGCTTCTTTTACTTCTATTATTAAGTTTTAGTTAGAGAATCAGGCTAATAAAAAACAAGCCCTTCTTTCTTACACCTTGGAGGCCCAGTTATTAGTTGTGGAACTGGTTGTAACATATTACAAAGCCAAGGGAGGGGCGGGAGGCGGGCGGGGGGGGGGGGGTGCGTCAATACCAGCGTCATTTTCTTTTTCCCTAGGCCTTCACCATGTTGTAAAATGGGTATCAACCCACCTGCTGGTTAGAAAGGTAATCTGCAATAGGTCATCGTCATGTCCAGAGTGTGGCAATCATGTTTATAAGGCTTTTACTGAAGAAACCAGGATAAATTTTGGGTCCATGGGTCTATTAGAAATGATTTGACATTAATCTTGGTGTCAGTGCTCATGAGTCTAACATGACTCACATAGGGGCATGTCAAGCATGTATGTATGTAGATGCAAAGACATAGAGAGTTCAAATGCACACATGTGGTCCAAATTGAAAAAAAAACCTACTTTCATCGACATTGTGCCCTTGGGTCGGGCATTCTAACTCACTTGCCCAAATTGTGGCACTGCACTACGACTGTCGCTCAGTATATCCCAGTCATCCTTTGGGATTGCACTAGAGACAATTTTTTTTTTTTAAATGGGGAAAAAAATAAATAAATTTACTTCAATTTCATTTTATTTTAGTATGTTACCATGATGTTTCCATGGCTTAATAAACCAGTGTGAAGCGCGATGAGCGCGATGAGCACAATTCGTCGATATCAGCGTTATATAAGTCTCCATTTTACTTACTTACCTCTACTATAAGTAAATGGTTACATGTGAAAGATTTGTGTGTCTCTCATAGCAAC
>JAUEKZ010249827.1:0-19896 GCA_031471865.1 Melibe leonina
TTAACTACCTACCTACCTGCCTACTTAACTACCTACCTACCTGCCTACTTAACAAACTACCAACCTGTCTACTTAACTACCTACCTACCTCCTACCTACATACCTGCCGACCTACTCAGTGTTTATACTGTTATGGCCTTTGTCGAATGACCTGAAAGGTTGTAAAAGGCCAAGTAGGTGTGTGTGATGAAAGAGAGTGGTGGGGAGGAGTGTATGTGTGTGTGTGGGGGGGGGGGGGGGGAGAGTGAAATGACTGTCATAGTCATAAACAAGTACACACATATGTGGGCCCATATGGGCTCTGTTAATTGACCAGGAAGGCTGCATAAGGATATGATGGTCTGAGTGGGCGTGTAATTGTGTGTGTGAGAGAGAGAGGGGTGTGTGTGTAGAGTGTCCGCGCGTGCATGTACGAACTGTGTGTGAGAGAGTGTTTGCGAATGTGTGTGCGCGAGTGTAAAGTACATGGTTGTTGGATGTGGATGTGATTTTAGTGTGACAAAGGTAAGCAGGTATGTGTGTGTGCACGCGCGGGTGTGTATTTGTGTGCGCATTAATTACGGTAGGTATGCATGCATGGGTTTACTTCAGACTAATTAATTACACCCTCATCTTTTGAGCCAATGCTCGTCAACTTGGTATTTTGGACGTCAGGGTGTCTACTATAATACTACACGGCAAAGTAAGTACGATATGTGTAGTTCTAGATATTATGCATACCCTGCCTGCATCTCACCTTGGGGATTGTGTGTGTGTGTGTGTGTGTGTTTGTGTGTGTGTGTGTGTGTGTGTGAAATGGGGGAGGGGTCGACACATAATAAGGGAAGGGGCGTGGCTACGGAGATAATGCGTATAGGGCAGGGCATAGACGTCTCAATGGTAAAATGACAACAGGTACCGTATTGCGTCGTGTGAATGTGATCGTCTGATAGATGACCGACCGGAGGTGGAGGAAGTGAATTACCTGCCGCGCCAACCCCACGGATATTACCAGTTCTATTTATAGACAAAGTTTTGGGCCGGACCAGGACGTAATTTTAGTCGATCGTGGGGAAGACGATCCCAGCATCAAGAATCTCTGGACGAAATGGTGGATGTGGGTGTGTGTTGTGTGTGTTGTGTGTGTGTGTGTGGGGGGGGGGGGGGGGCTGAAGGGGGATGAGGGTCTTGTAGTAAATTTCCTTGCCCAATGAAATACCAAAGCCCCACTGGCAGGACTCGAACCCGATCCCCTCTAGCTTTGTGCTGCACCGGCCACTACCAGTTCGACCACCGCGCCCTCCTAACCTATGAATATATTATCATATTGATGAATAAATTGAGACACTGAAATGACGAACAGATAATATGTGGCTCATTCAATGCACAGGTGAGTGGACACTTTGATGGATGGTTTCACACTGTCGAAGTTCTCTCTCTCTCTCTCTCTCTGTGTGTGTGTTTGTGTCTGTGTGTTTGTGAATAGGCCCTACTTGTGTGCAAGTGTGTGTGTGCCTACGTGCGTGTCTTATGTATGTGTTCGAGAATATAATATGTGTTTGAGTTTGTGCGTGTGTGTGAATACATGTAGGCCTATGTGTGTATGTGTGTGCGTGAATAAGTGTGTGTGTTTGTGTGTGTGTGTGCTTGAGCATGTGAATGTAGATTGGTGCGTTTGTGTGTAACTTTGTGCGTGTGAGAGGGGCGGGGGGGGGGGGGGGCAGTGTGGTTTTAATAAGCTAGAACTAGATTCTATCAGACTATAATAAGTAAGCCTCAATAGGATGTGCTTTTGCAATGCTCGGATAATGTCTAATATCAATATGTCAAGACTCGACAGTCTAGACAGAATGGCAAAGTGTAAAGAGATGTTGGAGAAAGAAAGAGAAATGGATGAAAGGGGGGGGGGGTGGAGAGAGAGAGAGAGAGAGAGAGAGAGAGAGAGAGAGAGAGAGAGAGAGAGAGAGAGTCTTATAGTAATACCGAAAAATATAGGCCTACTGTTACGGCGACAGACAGCAGACATCGTGAGGGTAATGTATAACTAATAAATAATACATGGTCAATTTCTGGTGATGTCTGCCTAAAATGCTGGACAGATCAAATCCCTATAGATATCTCACAATATGTTTGGCACCTACATATTGACAACGTAAAGACATTTTTAATGTCCAACCGGATCGTTGCGGTTGATATGAAAAGTAAAATACAAATGATCTTCGTAAAAAGAGGACAAGAGAAATACAACGGATGAGCCTCTATCAAGGGTAGAGTTTGGTCGAAAGTCACGATTTATTGGCTAAATTTATAGATGACTCACTCCAGTACGCTGGTATGCTTACTCCCCTTTTCCCATCATGGTATGAAATTTCGAGACAACTGTATGTTTGGATGGTTTTCAACGATAACAAAGGAAGATAACAATCTCAGGTTATACTTCTAACAAACAAAAATAGGTCATAAATGATCCATGCAATGTAATCGAAATACGATAAAAATTAATCTCCTTTAACTGGTGTTGTTTCGCAGAATTTCATAAACATTCGAGTTTTTAATTCAATCTTTACGTTTACGGAAGTCAAGTCTATTGACATGGTAAACCTCTCGAAAAGAAGCAATCGTCGTATGAAACAGTACCTGCCACTTCCCTATGATAACTTCCTGGTTGTCTATCTTGTTTTCCGTGGACCTTATTATTTCTTGCACAAGGAGTGACAAGTAAGTCATGTTATTAACCGTCAGGTAATGCATGAAAATGTCAGACTTTGTTGTGGGGTTGACGTCAAGATTGAGTTTCATGGCTATTCGTCCAGGGAAGTAGAATAGAGATCAGTATCTTACTACAGGGTTGAACTTGTAAAGTTATAGGGAGGGAACATATCTAGTTTTCCTCAGTTGGGGGATTTTGGATTTTATGTTGTGATAATGACTCAATATTCAAGAAAGTTGTATTTTAAAACCATAAAATTCACTGAGTCGACTTGAAAATGTGGGAAATAATCTCTGTAGACCTCAAGATAACTTTCTTTTTAATAGTTAATGTCCTTGCTTGAAAGCATAAATTCTCTTTCAGTATGACTATTGAGTAGACTATGCCGTGCAAATCCAATTCTTTTCGTGATGATCAGTTCTTGAATTTGAAACTGAAAAATAATTGTTATGTCTGGCGTGATCTAAATGGTTGCGGTTACCACCTACGATTTCATAAGCCTGTAATAATTGTGAAGAAAAATTCACCGTTTAGACCAAAGCCTCCTCACAGGGATATGATAAGATACAGATGTAAGTCAATTGTCATGATTTTAAAATTTTTATTTAAAGAGTCCACTTCTTTTTTTGTCTTTTTTGGGTGGCAGCCCTATCTTAGGTAGTCTAAATCTGTTAAAAGTTATTTTCAGTCTCTAAAAGGTAGACGCTTGAACCATATATCTTTATAAGAGTCTAGTAAGAATTTACTTATAAATCTTAATAACATAATAGGGTAAAGGTCATATTTGATAAAAATCAAGCAAGTCCTTAGAAGGTTAGTTTGTGGGGGAAAACAATTTGTGTGTTTTGGATGCGAGTGGAAAATAAATCCACATAATGTATTTCCACTTTAAGGACTTATTTTCTATTTGTTGTAAGTTGCTTATATTGATTGCATCTGTAAATGAACAGATGTGTTTGCATGGTCACAATATTCTATTTATTGTGTTGTGTTCTCCAGTGGACGCGGTGGTGGAGTATGAGTACTCAGCAGAGCAGGAGGACGAGCTGACACTCAAAGTAGGAGATGTCATTACCAATGTGCAAACCCCTGAGGGAGGATGGTGGGAAGGAGAGCTCAATGGTAAAAAGGGAATGTTTCCAGAGAATTTTGTCAAGGTAAGTCAGAGCTTTTTATTTATAATCTGTCTGTACTAATGAGTATTATGATCTATATTTTTTTTCAACTGGACTAATATTTTTAGTTTTATATCACTAGATCATGAACCTTGAGTTGAGCAATTTTCTTTATTTCTAACTTTTTCAAGTTAACTGACTGACTCGTCTGGGCTGCTGTCAGGAAATAGTTCATGTCATGACTGTGAATTGGTGGTTTATCTTTATTTTATTGAATTATTTTCAAATTGATAAACATCCTTGTTTTTGTTGTATAATATGTTTACTGTTCTTTTCTCTCCCAGCTTGTCAAGAGAAGAGATCAAAGTCTCTCAAAGAAGGAAGAAAAAAGAGAAGCTACCCAGCGGAAATCTGTGAGAGAGCTTGCCAGTAAATTCAAAGATGGTGTACCCATGGGAGGAGCCCCAATAAAGAAAAAAGGTTTGTTCTCAATATTGTTGGTGGCTTGGTGCCAATTTTCTAATCATGTATGATTTTGATTTGAAGGGAAATAAAGTAAGAATTTAGAATCAACCCCTTGAATTTTGAAAATACTCTTTAAAAAACTTTAAAAGCCTCTTGAATTTTAGAAAAGAATAGCTGCAGGAACTTTGTTCAAAGGTTGTACCTTGAGCCCTTAAGATGGGCGGTTTTATGACCATCACATTACTAATCTTACACAAGTAGTTATGCAATGTGTTTGATTTATATTTTGTCTAAGTTAATTGATTTCTGATTATCTCCTCCAGAAAACAAAAAGTATTGCAAGGCTCTGTTTGATTACAAAAGAGAAAATGATGATGAATTAGACTTACAAGTGGGCGATCTTGTTGAATTTCACAAACAGGTACCTTTTTACATTAAGATGGGGAGCAAGCATTGGCAATAATGAAAAGTGAAGTAGATTTGGAGTATGAAGTGCAGGTATATGAACTGTTGTATAGTATTTGAAATCTGAGTCACCTCTTTAATTGTATTTTATTGTGCATAGCAATCCTATATTGCTATCGATAGTGTTGTGAAATTGTATGGTTGCTTACTCTGGATCTAATTGCTTCATGGTGAATAGTTTCCTTGAATGGATATGCAAGGGTGCTTATTAAACACAAGGTTTGCAGGCGTCCCATGTGGGTTCTACTTTTGTATCTCTTTTTTTGGCTTCGTCTATCTTACTTTTTCCAGCACTCCCTCTAGTGCTCTTTTAAACATAACATACTCACACTGCTGTTTTGTATTCTGGTAGCTTAATCTTGGCCCTGCCTGTTGTGCCTGTTTTACATTGTGGTACCAAGTACAGGGTCACTTACTATGTGGATGGGCTGAGCACTTCAGTACACAAAGGGCAGTAGTAAATTCTGGGTTAACATGGACCATAATGCATGCTGTGGGCCATCATTAGTGTGTTTTTTAAACTAATTTATCCCCTTACCAACTCATGAGCATTGTATGACCTTAGCAGTTGGAAGCGTCCTAAAATTACTTTTTTTCTATGGTATGCATTACAATATGTTTGTTATTACTTTTACTAGTAATGGTTTAGGAAAGCTCAGAAATTATAGTAAAAGGAGATTTTAATGTGTGTTTTTTCTATTACTTCAGGTGGAAGAAGGCTGGTGGGAAGGCACAATAAATTCACGACATGGAGTCTTTCCCTCCAACTTTGTGGAAATGGTGGAAAATGAACCAGCTGCCCACGCCAATGAAGATAAAAATGCCATCAACACACCATGTAGGTGTTTGATTTTGAGATGATGCGTTAAGTAACTGATCATAATCTTTGCCTTTTCTTTTGTTTAGCTTTCTTAATCAAGTATGTTCACTGTGAATATTGTATCAAGTAGCTCATGTAGTTTTAGTTAAGCGCATATTTTCCCCCCCCATCTCAGTGGAGATTTTTAAGACAGAAATATTCTTTTTTTTAACATCTTTTTGGGATTGTATTTTTTTTACCTAGGTTTGGAGACAGAGAATGTATGATTGCTGATGGTTTTTAACGGAATTCCACATTTTTTAGGAGGAATTTCCTTCTTTTAGTTTATCATCTCTATTACTCTAAAAATGGTTTTTGTACACTCTTAGTACACGGCTGAAATTTGATGTTTAAAACATGTTATTTAATGTACTTTTTTACGCTGAACACGAATATATCAAATTTATCTGGGGGACGACTCTAGGTTAGAAGTTATGAGCAAAAATAAATTGGACTATTTTGCGTTAATTAGGTCAACTTTGGCCATATTTGGTCAAACTAGGTCAATTTCGCGGAATTATATTGCGGTTGCACGTTTATTAGTTCAATTTGGCGCAATAATATGGCGGCTGTCAGTTTTGAATTATCAATTTAAGAGGGGTTTCAGCCCCCTGATTTTGTGCTTAATAGTGTGAAGTTGTGCTATATAGTGTGATTTAATGGTCAATTGTGTGATTTTGTGCTTACTGTGGTGAAATTTATGTCGATTTTGTGCAAAATCTGCTGGTCTATCACACGGCCCTGTAAAGTAACCAATCTTCGTTCATCTAGGGATCGGACGAGCGTAAATAAGGTCAGTATTGAAATTGCCTAGCTAAAGGGGGGTTTCAGGGGGGTTGTCCCCCTGATTTTCTGCTAAATAGTGTGATTTAATGCACAGTTTTGTGAATTTTTCCTTGCGGTAGTGCAATTTGTGTAGATTTTTTGCAAATCTGCCGCTCTAGCCCACTTTGGCTGTCTTTCAAAATGGCGGAAAACACTAGTTTTTAGGGGGGTTTCAGGGGGGGCCTCCCCCCCTGATATCTCAAAAACTAGCTGTCGCCCCCAAATTTCGACAGTAAAATCGTGTTCAGGAGGCAAAATTACATAAAGTAGACCCAAAAAAACCACCAAAATCGGCAGTGTACTCAGAGTGTACTTTTATTCTAAAAATGGGGGTAATGGCAAATTTATTTATTTTTTACAAAAATTGGGCTTTGAGGCAATTCCTATACATTTTCCTTTTTAAACTTTTTATCACCATGAGCACTGATGTATACATAATGTAATACGCCAACCTCTGAGGTAAATTATTGTCACTGTTACATGAGTATTATTTCATTGCATGATCCCTTCTTTATTTCCAGCAGCCTCTGCAGGGGAGAAAGAATCTGAGGTTCACACAGTCAAAGGCAAGAAGGTGATCGGGGTCGGGCTGGGTAACATCTTTGGTGAGGGTCCCATCAAGCTCAGACCCACTGGCGGCAGCAAGAAGGAGGACCCTCCTCCTGCCAAGGTGAGCTCCATCATACTTCCTACTGTCTGCTGAACTGAATGGTAAAGTGAAGCCTACTGGCTCATAGAGCTGGAACTTAACCCTGTTTCTGTAGCAATAAGAGGACAAGTGACAATGGTTAGCACTTTTCCTATAGGACGCAGGCCTATCATAGATTACTTTTCCCAAACAGAATTTCCAGTTGGTACACTTAAGACACCTGGGTGGAGAGAGGAAATTAGGATTAATTTTTTTACCCTCCAGAAAAAACAATAACCCCTTGTAGAAACTGAACCTCGCAGGAATGTTATGTCGGTTGACTTTAAAAAAAATTGATACTGAGTAGTGGAGAAGTAAACTTATTAGCAGGGGTAAAAAACCCAATTGTGTATGTTGTATTTATTCATATTATTATATTCCTTTTCTGACTTTAACTCTTCACATGCTTCCTTAGATACATCTATCTGGTCCATGAGAATAAAGTGTAAAGTCAAGTTGTTCGAACAATGTGTTAATCCTAAGAGGAGTTTTTTATTTGTATTTTGTACATTCCGCCACCCAAACCCCACCCCTGACTGCTAGGAACCACCCAAACCTGCCAAGCCTCAGGAGCCAGAGCCAATTCCTGCTGCAGCAAAGAGAGAAAAGCCAAGTTGTAAGCGTGGATTGTGTTCTTTGGATTACCTCCCCTTAATTTGTATTATTATAAAAAAAGATTATTACTATCAGTTTAAATAGAAGATAAGGAAGTCTTGTGATTTTAAAAATACTTTTTTTCTGTAAGAAAATCTTGAAAGCTCCATTTAAGCTTGTGGACATGTTTTAAAAGTTTTGTTTCTTTATTTTTCCACAGCTCCAGAGCGAGCTGTTGTTCGCTTCTCGTACGTAGCAGAACAACCGGACGAGCTCTCATTGATGGAAGGTCAGATCATTCGCATCGTGGACAAGGAGTTGGAGGATGAAGGCTGGTGGAAGGGAGAGGTGGATGGCAAAGAGGGCGTCTTCCCTGACAACTTTGTGGAGCTGATTCCACATGAGGAGGTCAGTGTTGTTAGTTGGTTGTCAATATAGACTGCCATATAGAGCTACACAGAGGACTGGCTTGAATACCATAGTGTGCTAGGGCCGAGCTCAATTTGATCAACGTTGAGGAAAGGGCTGTTCTTAACTTCCCTTCAGCCAAACATAACTCAACTCAGAGCCAGGATAGAAAACTCTTGATCAGTACTTGAAGCAAGCAGGTGATACATAGGATTAAGCTATTTGCTTATCTGACTTATTGTATTGATGTAATTCAGCTGTTTCCTGAAATTGACATGTCGTGCCAGTGAGTATTGCACCATGCCCTTTTATGAATCCCTCCTGTTGTTCCCTGATATGTAAATCATCTCTTCTTCACCTTTTTTTTAGAAATATTTTTCTGTTGTAAATCATCTCCCTGCGAAACGTCTGCTTTGGCAGGATCTAAGTCTGGATTTCCTTTTAAGTGTCTTATCATCTTACTCACTGCTTGGTGCTGATATGACCTTAGCAAATGCTCTAAAAATCACATTTTAAAAATCTAATTAAATCTTATCTCCAGGTCAGCAAACCCAAGAAGCCTCCGCCTCCCACCGCTTCCTCCAAAGCCAACAGTCACCACCCAAAACTGCCGGAGAAAGTCCCCATGGGCGACTCAGAAGAGAAAGCCAAGACAGGTGAGTCAGAGTAATGGGGTTTTTTTTTTTTTTTTCAAGCTGTGAGTATAAATTGTGGCAGGAATGACTGAATAAAACATGGTTATTTTGATATTCAAGGACAAAAGGAGTTTATGAGCAAAGGATCTCATCTGATGTACAATTCCCTGGATTTGGAGGTTTGGCATGGAGGGGAAACCATATGTTACTACTACTACTGCTGCTACGGCTAATACTACCTTTACCACGGTATCGTTATTATCATGTTATCGTTTCTATTGTAATGGGCGTGATGTTTGTAATACGCAATGGGTTTCATATTGCAGAGGTCCCGCCACCCATCAAGAAGGCCCCTGGCCCTCCCCCCATTGGCAAGAAGCCCAGTAGCCAGAAGTTTGGTGACGGATCACTTCCAGGACCCAAACCCGATCCTCTTCCGCCATCCAAGCCCCCAGGGCCAGACAGAGGCAAGGAAGAACCTGCACATCATGTCAACAATGACGGTAAGTCCTTGAGAGCCCAATGGCATACAGGCTTTTGGCATATGTCAGTTCACTGAAATCTGAATCTGGTATTAGAGAATGTAAATTTGAGAGATTTTGCATATTTCAGTTTAATTAGAATCAGACTCTGCTGTGAAAAGGTTAAGATGCTATAATGTTTTTATTATTTGTGTGTTTGTGTGGTGGTCCACAGAGATGGGCAGCTTTGACAGTCTGGAGCCTGCGGGTCAGAAACTGACACACCTGACAGCCAACCGAGCCAAGGGCCCCAAGAAGCGACCTCCCTCCACGGTTCTTACCCTTAATGTATGCATGTGTCTGCATGGCTAACCTTGTTCCCCATCGCACTTAGTTTTCCCCCATCCCCCTCATTCCCTCCCTCATACAGGGTAATGTACAGTAGACTTAGAGATCAGGACTAGCCAACCTTTTCATATTCAGTACCCACTACTCTACCCACCTACTAATGTCACTGTATCGTATATTATAAAGTTTGCCATAAGGTAACATTCTCTAGACTGATAGTTGAACTTGGCACCCTCAAACCCCATGGTCTTAACACTAAGACTGATTCCTCTCGGGTGAATTGCCTTATCTTCTCTTATTCTATTATCTTTATTCTGCTCTTGTTGTCTTTGCCCACTCAGCCAACTCAGCTCTCTCTCTCACTCTCTCACCTACTAAGCCCTAAGTCGTGATTGCACACTAAAAACACTATACACACATCTATACACACATCTTTGCACCTAGATTATGGTGAGAAAGCTCTTTAGTCTAAAGACAATTTTTTAGATCAATGTAGTTTTCAATTTTATTATATACGTACTATATACCCATCCAGGATTTTTTGTCATGGTACAAAACAAGGGTGTCTGTCACAAAGAGGGCCTAAGGGTGAAAGGAAGGATGTTTGTGTCACAATATTGTATGAAGGAAGGGTGTCTGTCTCATGGAGAGCCTTCCAATCTATGTTTGACTGTTAGCTTTGGTCAGTAGTAAGGAAGGATAAACAGCCCCTATATCAGACCCCTTCCTTATAGAAGTCTTTTTTTTTTTTTTTCATGGGAGATGAAAAATTCAGGGGTTGGAGAATTGAATTTTTCATTATTAGCGGCAGGGCGTTTTTTCATTGGCACCCATGCGTGTGAGTGCAGAATGATGGCAAAATGCAAAATGAAAAGATTAGTATTGATAGGGCAACTGCTGTGTAAGATGATAGGTGGGGTGAAGAGAGGACGGTGGGGTAGGCACTAATATTTGTTTAGGTGGGTGCAGTATTTGTAGGGTATAAGAAAAAGTAGTTCAGCACCATTTATTTTTACCCATTCAGTTACCTTTGCTTTTCTACTAACTTAATCCCACCTGGCTGTTTTTACAATTGGGTAGCCTTTTTTAACCATTCCTGCCTTATCTCACACAAACCTTGGGAAAGAGATGTTTACACCAACATTGCTAAAGCACAGCTTTCTGCTTGGAGTTGGTTTGCGTCTAACTATTCCTCCCTACCTCAAGTTGAAATAACAAAATAAATGATTCCAATTAAAGAAATTTTCCACAAGTTATTACATAAGAGACATCTTAAAGTTATAATATCAGATGAACCACAATGAGTTTATACAACAGAGTTGTCAGATGCTGTCTGATTAGATTTTTTACCTATTTTTACACATTTCGAAGCTCACATGTATCATGAATGGTTAACCCTTTCATTGTTAAGGACACCAAAATCTTCAAGACATGCCTTTTCTTATACCGGATAAATCAGATTTCAGTGAACTGACTTATACCAAAAGCCTGAAATTCAGGCTTTTGGCATATGTCAGTTTACTGAAATCTGATTCATCTGGTATAAGAACACATACACTTTTCAGATTTTGCATATTTCAGTTGGGATAGAATCAGACCTCGCTATGAAAGGGTTAACGCATTGTAAATACATGATGAAAATGGATCAGAATCAAAGTATACACACCTTTATGTACATTACAGATTCATCCACTCATGAGCACATGATAAAAAAACATTATAATCTATCAATCAGAATTCTAGTATAAATACACAACACACATGAATCCAGTGATAAGCACTTGTTGAAGCTGTTAGTAGTACAAACAGAAGAGCAGGTGTGCGCTGCACTCACATACAAATACATAACATATAATGATATGCTTGATGTAGAATCCCCTGTCCTGTCCTCCCATGTTACAAAGTAGGCAGTAGATTGTTTTATGTTCTGTCAGAGAAGACGCAGAGGCATATGCTGTCAGCACAGCTAGAAATCTAAATGTCTTAGATGTGCAGGAAGTAGATAAGTCCTTTAGAGTTTGAGCCTACTGGCCCATAGAGAAGAAGCTCATCCCTGTTTCTGTAGTGTGAAGCGGACAAGCAAAATTTAGTTGCTACCCTCTGGATAGGATGCTGGTCTAGAGCAGATTGCTTCCCAAGCAAACAGGTTGGGTCAGTTCCCATTGCACACAAGATGAAGTGAGACAATTTGAGTGAATGTCCTTGCACAAGGAACAACCCCAAGTGCTGCCCATGGACACACACAGACACACACAACCACACACCAACATTGTCATTCTGATTCTGTTTACCAGACTTGAAACATTTTGAATCTTGTGGAAAGATTAATTGAAACTCTGTATTTGATGTCAACTTTACTTTTGGTTAATCTTTCATGACCACTTTATTTTAATCTTTTAATCAGTTTTAACCATTCAGAGCACAGAATATAACATACATGGGGCATCTAGTACATAGTTACCGGATCATTTCATTCATTGTGTTGTTTCAATTCATTTAGTGCTTTTACACACTGTGGGTAAATCGGACAGAACATGATAATTACCTGATTTATTGGGTGGTTTGGCAAACTGATGGGAAAAAATTAGACAAATTGTCATAACAGTTCATAATGAGTAATGTAATTGTAAAAAAAAAAAAATTTGGCTGCGTTTTTAAGTGAGTGGACAACTTCCATGTTGTAAAATATCCATTTTGGGTCTGCTTTCCAGTTGAGTCATCGTTGACTATTACACAACAAAGGTACCTTTCCCAATCTTTAAAGTTTAGATGAAACATCTCTGGTAGCAAAGAAGTCTTGAATGTCGGGTTGAAATTGATCAGGGCAAACTGTGTTACTCACTAGATCCTTAGTATGTCACTTTTTGGTTATTTTCTTTGAACCTGCCACTATATAAACAAAATGTATACCTAGATTCAACTTCTAGTGTGATATTTTTCACTTTTTTCATGCCTAACCTTTTATTTTGTACTTTCCTTCCCCCCTCCCCCCCCCTCTCATAACAGCTATAACTGAAAGAAACAAAAGAAAATCTATAACAATGTATATGTGTGTGTATATATGTATATATATATATATATCTTTTCCTCTTCTTCGTATCATTTATTCCCACTTTGGACACTTCAGGAAGCAGAGAAAGAAGCAGAAGCAGAAGAACCAGAACGGGTGAACAGTATTGGTGCTGCTGTGAAAACACAGCCCACTCTTCCATCAAAAGAGACGAAACATGTAAGAAATTGGAGGACAGAAGGATCTTAGGCTCTGCCCTTTCATTGCTGGGGCACACTTTGACTGTGTTCAGAAATAGTTTTACTTATTTTTGGTTTGTTTCTGGTTTGTTTTTTTAATTCAATATTTTGTTTGCTCTGTTTGAGCTATCAGTATCAGGAATTGAATCATTGCGAGAGATTTCTGATATTTTTTGAGAAAAGAAAAGATGAAGAGATAAACTGAGCAGTATTAATTTTTGTTTGCTTTTAATCTTTAATTTAAAAAAATAAATTAACTGCATTTCTAATAATATCATATATATGAAAGAACCATCTGCAGCAATATTTATCCCTTTTCAGCCTTGCATTACAGACATATATTCAATATTTTCTAGTATAACTTTCTTTTGATTTTTCTATCACTCTCACTAGAAGCTTTCATTTTCCCCTAATAGAAACTAACCTAGTAGTAGGTTTTAAGTCGTGTGATGTATTGAAATCCTCTTTTATTTCCCCCTGTAGTTGTAGTTAGCCTTGAAAAACTATTGGTTTCTGTAGCATGAATCAGACAAATGAAAATTATTGGCATCCTGTGGACAGGACACTGGTCTATTGTAGAGTAGACTTTGGTTGGTACTGAGGCATTGAATAACAAGCTGTGTGCGTAGCAAAATATGACCCCACTTTCAGCAACTACATGACTACACAGAATGCATGTTTGTCTGTTGTGAGTGTTTTGGTGAATCGCAATAAATGAAAGCAGGGTTCTTACTTCAGAGAGTAGTTGCTGGCTACTCTGCCTTTTATTCAATGCCTTGGTTAGTACCTGTTTACACCTTAGTGAGGGAATTTCCTTGCCCAAGGAAAAATTAAAGTGCCACTGGTAGGAATCGGACCCTGTTCCCTCGGGCTGTGTGCTGTGTTGCTACCAGTTTGGCCACCATGTCTCCTGAGTGACTTAATTTGTTTATGCTGCTGCAACGGTACAGTTGTAACACTATGCTTTGGATGAACAAGCATTGTAAAAGAAGAAACTTGTTAGTGTTCATGAGGTTTTAAGTCATATGTGACTACAGGCAGTGCTAATGTCATCTTGACCAGTCTTACTTATGTCTGTAGTTTTACTGTGCTAGTAATATGTGCTGACCACTGTCACTGGGTGTGTGGTTTTTTTTTACAGTCAGGGCCTGTCGAGCCTTCGGTGCCACCGCCCCAGACACACGCTCCCCCTGTCCCAGCCTCCAATGCAAGCCGGCCCACCCCAGCCTCTTCCAACCACTCCTCCACACACCAGCAACGGCCACAAGAACCATCTTCAGGTAAAAGCCCAGAAGCAGCCATCAGTTTACTGTAACCCTTTCACAGCCTGGTTTAACTGGTTCTTATGCGATATAGATTAGATTTCAGCTGGTGATCATCCTACTGTGTGGAATGTTTGATGGAAAACACAGAAACATAGTCTACGAATATTCATAGTTAAATACACATACGATGAGAATTAGTATTATACTATATCATGTAAATAGATTCTGTTTCATCGACTGTCTAATTTGGGTCTTGCAGGTCCGCCATCCCACCAGGCCCTGGCCGTCCCCAGCCCTCAGACCACCAAGCTCCTGGAGCAGCTACAACGAGAGCTGGAAGAGCTGCGGTCCAAAAGCGTCACGCAGTCAGAATACAGGGCTCTGCGCAAGGAACACGACCAGCTCAAGGCTGACTTTGAGACGTTGCGGACACAACATGCAAAAAAGTTGCGGATCTTGATGGACGAGGTGGATGAAGAGAAGAAACTCCGTCTTTCCACACAAGTAGAGATAGAGAGAGTAAAGAAGCTACTGGCAGAGTCTCATGTGTAGAGAGTTAGATAGGGACTTTGGTGTAGGGAGTATGAGTGTATGCAAGGGAGGGGTGCCAGTTGGTCCATATATTTGTGTCTACAACAAATTATTATTATTGTTAATCTATAAATTCATATTTATAATATCTTAATTTGGTGTGAAAAGTTTTTGATGTTTTATCACTTTTAGTCATACCACTATTTGTACCATACCTAAAACATGTAAACTGGTGATTGGAAAGATATAAAGGAAGTGCTTCATTATTCACTGTAGTGGGTGAATGTGGAAAGGTCACTGTCTATCTTTCTATTGATTCTGGTATGGCTGCCTATCGAAATAGATGCACATTTATCCATCGCTGTGAGTTTGTATTGTATGTCCGTGTCTGAAAGTATGTATGAGTAGGTCTATTTTGGCATTGATGGGTATTTTTTAAGCTATTATTATTACTAACAATTTGCTTGGGAAGGAAGAAATGAGTTGGGTTTTTTTTAAGGGGGGGGGGGGGGGCTATTCACGTTAACATTACATTCAACTTTCCTTCATGTGATGTATGGTGTTTCCTAGCATGTCTACTGTATCACCTGATAAGGATTAGGAAGGGGGTTGTTTCCTGTACCCGAGGGACCAAATCAATGATGTATAGCATGGAGTGAGGGACCAAGCTATGCATTTTTTACTTTATGTAGTATTCAGGAAGGCTGTCTTTATCCATCTATTTCCCTTCATGTAACTCAGAGCTTTTACTGTGAGAGTATATTTTTTTCTCTGCAGGCAACCACGGATACAAATAGAGAAATTCAGAAATCTACCCAACTCCCCCTCTCCCACTTTGCCTTTTTTACTATGTGATCAAAAACTACATGTCATATCGGTTCGAGGAAGTAAAAACCGTATCTGGCGTAAAACATGCAAGTTGTATCTTTCTCATTTTATCTAATTGATTTATTTTTATTATTCATTGCTGTATTCATCTTTATGTGCAGGATCATTTTAAGTGTAGCCTCACCTAGGGCTTTATTTGTCCCTGAAGGTTTGTTGATTTAATCTCATTTATGATTTATCTTGTTATTTATTAGTCTAGGATACGTGACTCGTGTTATCCTCATTCCGTATGGTGAGTGATAAGGACATATCTACGGCATCTGTTTTATCAGAGCATATCATAAGTTCTCATTCTTGTGGTAAGCCTTGTTTTACTGTGTTGCATTGCATCATCTCATACTCACCCATCTACACCCATAGGTGTTTGCATTCCACATCACAGATTCATTCCAACACAGGACACATTCTACCCTCCATAAACTGCAATTGAATGAATGGTACGTCTGTGTTTGTGAGAATAGATCTTCCTCTAGAGTGTGTCATTCTTTATATTATTATGCATCTAAACCTCCCATGAAATGGGCCGTATTTTTTTTTTTTAATGTGTGTAGAACTACTCAAGAATACGTCTGGTTTTGTATGTGTGTAGATACATTAAAGAGTGCAGTGCTTGTAATGTGTTGAGTGGAACTGGCTTGAGACTGAAGAACTTGAGTTTTTTCCCCTTAAAGGAGATTGTTTTTGTGAATGTTTGAAATGAATGCTAAAGAATGAAGATGATGATTGGGAGGGGACTATGCATAATAATGATGATAATGATCGTTAGAGAAAGAGCTGCCCCCTTTTTCTCTCTTTTTTCTATTTATATAATTATCATGGCGGGTTTGTCTAGGAAATTTTTTGCAAACTTTTATTTTTATATCATATTCCTTCCCTAACCCTAGAAACAGTATTGAAGTTTCTTTGTTGTTTGTATTCCAAGGTTTTTGTATTTGTTTTGCAGTTACTTAACTGTTTTTGATCTCTGCATCTCAGAAGGATATTTCAGGGTTAGAGCTTTGGCTGAGGCTAAGAGGGCAACGGGTATGAATGAAAGAAAGGTCAGGGGTCATAGCAAAAATTTATCAAGATTTGATGAATGTTGAAGTCCTTTAGGTTTTATACTTCAGTCATGAATGAGTTTTTTTCTCTCTCTGTCATAACTTTTTTTATTTGTGTGTGTGTGAGTGTCTAAAGAATTGTGTTCTAATTCCATAGAAATAAAGTAGAAACTTGTGCGAGAAAACAACCTTGTATTAAGTCTGACACATGTAGCTACAACTCCACAGAAAGACATGAACAAAATATTTTTTCCCTATTTATTTCATGCACTCTTTAACTCTGAATGAATTCAAAGTTTCTCAGGTGTGTTACTATTTGAGGTATGTTAAATCAGTGTAAAAGACACACAAAGATACTTTTTCTCCCTTGGTTGTGATAAACTATTTAGACAACGAGGCGAGGGACCTTTGACCCACACAGATTTGCAAATGTGACTGCAGCAAGACTTGCTGCTTGTCGCGTCTGAACATTTTTGATGAATTAAATCCTTGTTTTTGTATTGACTTTCTCAGTCGATTTATATATGCTCGTATGAATTGCAAGTGATACATTCTGGTTTAACTTTGACATCTCCTTATGTAAATAGTTTTAGTTATCATACCCCTCATTTTCTACATTTGTCCAAATCTTTTTCTAGGAGTGAGGAATAGAGTCCATTGTGAGAGTTAAGATTCAGCTCTTTATTTCTCAAAACTAAGAATAATTTCAGGCTCATGAAGGATTATAGAAATAATGACTGTGAATGGAAAAATATTCACCAAGCCCATAGAGGTGAATATTTTCCTATTTTAGGTGGTTATAACATGCAGTAATGGTCGATCTATGATAATCAACTTTTGATACAAAATAAAGATAAAATATACAAATCTGAATTTAAGAAAAATAAACATTAAATATTAACTTTCTTTAATTATAATCGAGTTGTGTGCATTCATTTGCTAAAGTGGTGCGAATGAACAGTGACTTCACCAGGTCATATAAATATATGCGAAGATTTTGACAGATGTTTTTAGTAGTATCAAAAAAGAATAGCATGTTTATAATTTCTTTTTCTTTGTATGAGAATTTCTATATTTTTCAATGCATTACCTGGTACCTGTAAACTATTACTACATTACATTTTTATATTTTTGTTTTCCTATCGTGAAATTGTATTTTTCACCTCAGGCTGGAGCATTTTTCCCCCTTACACCACAACTGATATGTGATTTGTGCATGCACGAGTGCAGGTCTCAGTATTACTATTGACTTTGGAGAATACACAGTGGAGAGAGTGGCTGTTGTTCATCATTGATTCATTAAATAGACACATTCTCATAGTGTGATAGAGAGGCATCTCATTCCAAATTGTCATTCATTAATTCTATCCTTATGATTGATTGAAGGGAGAGTCAACCAGAGACATTGTTTTTTCCAATCATTTTTGGTGGTGTCAGTGTTTGTTTTGTCGGGGAAAAAACATTTGTGTCTCGTCTTCATAGTTCTGTAGCTTGTACAATTCTTAATCTCTCTCTCTCCCTCCCTCTGTACCCGTCTGGGATTAATGCATCTTGTCTTCTGAGTTTGGTTCAATCTCAGCTTTTCCTTTTGGCAGTTATTATAATACCAAATGTTCTGTACTTTCTCATTCCTGTGTGTTTTGGCATTGAGAAAATGATTTTATTACATTCTGTCTCTGGGGAAGTAGTGTTCATTCCAATGGGTATTTTAGTTTTGTTGGGGCTGGAACAGAAGAAATAGGTAGTGTCCTCCATCCACCACTGCCCCACAGTATGAAGTGTGTCATTGTCATAATCATTTGTTAGTCACTATGATGAATCATAAAATTCCTATCATGTGAGTAGTGTAGCTCGCTCCATCAATCTCTGTATAGGAAAGTGTAAAAGTATTACACATCATTCGTTGTGTTATTTTCAAAAGATGAATTATAAACCTGTGACTGTGAACAGTTCATTGCAACATGGCCCTCCCCATTCTTGAAAGATATTATTTAGTGAACACACACTGTTTGTAAAGAGGTGCACACAGAAGTGTGTCAGCACATGATGGTAATGATAGTCGATGCGGCCTACAGGTCTTGACTTCTTTTTCAGTTTGCCCTGTAGGGTGCAGGGTTGTTGCAGCGAATACAGTGTCTGCATGCATTTCTGTCCATGGTGTCATCCTTGGTCAGCTCCTTTTTCTTCATGTCTTTTTTTTATCCAACTTCTTTTTGGTCTGGCTCTCCTCTTTCCATCCGTTGTCTGTCTAATTTTCATGGCCTTCTTTCCAATGTACTAATTTTCCCTTCTTGCAACATGCCCGAACCATCTCAACCTGCTCTCTCTCTCCACTTCTCTGCAATTGGCCTACAGGTGTTGACATTAAACAATGATTGTAAGATACCAGAGTTTATCATCTCCCCTACCACAAAATGGAACATTCCATACTTAGGGAGAGTTGAGGGTGTCACGATTACATAGTATAGGTTGGTGGTCAGTAATGTAGGCCTCTCTGAGCCCATTTGTGTGTGTTCGAGAGTGAGAGAGAGAGAGAGTCTGTGTGTGAGGATAAAGATGGACCTGATCCTGTTTCTTATATCTAACCTACGTAACAATATGTGCAGACATGATCGATGCTCTCTGTGTGACTGAACTGTTCTCTTTATTAATTTTTTCAAGTCATAAGTACAGCAAAACACATATTCACTTAAAACTTTAATCAATCTATCTTATGTAGATATCTCCTTTCTAGTTTGAATGTCTCCTAGACTAGGGAAAGTACTTTGGCAGAGTTTGAAATGTAATCTTTTCATTTTGATGTGAACCACAGCTGTAGTTTGGTATACGTCACTGGATATTGGCGTAGCCCTTGGTAGTGAATCACCAATAGTATTGTCTAGTATAGTGTTAAAGACAACCATGTTTTCCTCCATCACTTCTGATACTATGATGAACCAAATTGTGATGTTGTTATGTATTTGTTCATGTACACATTTTCATTTGTCTTTTGTTTCCTTCACTCTTAATTCTTAATGAATTGTCAGCATCCGTAGGCATGCAGTGGCTGATTGATGGCTGCGTCATGCGTGTTGTGCTAGTACTGTGGCATTATGGGGTGTATAGGGCCCCCACTCTGGCCATCCATTCCACTTTCTTCTCCCGATGACTTGATGTAAATGTAAACAATGTACAAACTCCAATACTATTATTATCAATCATACAACTATGACCAAACTACACCACTGTTTCTTTCTCATTTTGTCTCGTTGGGCAGAGGTTGAGACAGGGAACTGCGGGCGGTTGGCGGGCGCCACTTCTGTTTCTTATCTTTTGGATTGATCTATCATCTTACTTTTTCCAGCACTCTCTCCAGTGCTCCCTTAACCAGC